>JACCIZ010000048.1:0-86165 GCA_025506415.1 Flaveria robusta
GTTAAAACGGGTCAAAATGTCACTATTGAACTTAATAGATTTAAAAAGTGTTTCATTGTGGGTTTTTATGTTATTTTGACTCATTTAAACTAAAATCTCTATATCATTTTAGTCACTTTTAGTTCTAACGGGTCCAATATGACCTAAACCCATCATGATATACTTTACACATCCACTTTTAAGTTTATAAAAGTTTATCCTTCTCATTTTAACCCGTTTGAACTCAAAGTAAAATTATTTTAGTATTAAGTTGTTTTGTATCATTTTGACCACTTTAAAACTAAATCTAGATCATTTAAGTCTATTTTAGTTCTAACATATCAAAATGACCTAAACTCACCATAATACACTTAACACATCCATCATTATGTCTATAAAAGTTGATCCATGTTATTTTAATCCTTTTAAACTCAAACTAAAAGGTTTTTAAGTATATCAGTGTGTGTGGATTGTTTTAACCTGTTTAATCTAAAATTTAAATTATTTCAGTCTATTTTAATTTCAATGGTCAAATGACCCCAGCATACTTGAATACTTAAAAATATCTTACTTTAACTAAACGACATCTAAACCATTTTCAACCAACTAGCCTAGTATACTACTTACTAAAAATTCACACAAACTTAAATATCAACAATGTACAAAGTTACATATCAAGCATGTTAAAGTTATTCAAAGTTACCAAACTTAAAGCTTATCAAGATTATTCAAATGTAAACGTTGTTAAGACTATTAACAATGTTGCATACTTCACAAGTTAAAGTCATGTGAGTACAACTAGCTAGTCATCATGATATACATATAATCAAATTACCCAAATCTTCAACTAAGCATAAATTCAAGCATAAGTTGTAGGTTATCTCATAAATTCACAATCTTTAACTACTTTTAGTTAAAACCTACAAATAAACAAATCCATTTCTCAACTAAGCATAAGTCAAGCATAAATTTGAGGTTATATAAAAAATTCACCATCTTTAACTACTTTTACTTAAACCTACAAACTACACAAATTTATTCTCATCCAAGCATAAACTCAAATATAAAGTGTAGGTTATCTCATATATTCACCATCTTTAACTACTTTTACTTAAAACCTACAAATTACACAAATCCATTTCTCAACCAAGAATAAATTCAGTTTATTTCATAAACTAAGCATAACTTGAACCATACCAAACATAATAACCTAGATCTTAAATTAGGGCAAAATATTATACTTAAATGTTAAAATTAGAGAAAAAATATAAGGAATTGATGAAATACCTCAAATGTAGCTTATGGAGCAGCGGAGGTGGTGGTAGATTCCGGACACGACGACAGTTCTAGCTTCTAGTGGCTGCGGCTTTTTAGCAGCAGCTAGAAGAGACAATACCTATTATAAGGTGGAGGTGATAGTTTTGTTTGTGGTAAGAGATGGTTGTAAGTGCCAGAGGTGATGGATTCGTTGGTGGTGGGTGACGGTTGTTTGGCGTCGACGGTGCTCTTAAGATACTGAGAGAGAGAAAGCGAGATGTGTGAGAGGGTGGTAGTGCGTGGGTGGATAGTCTGGAAGGAAATAACTAGGTACATAAAGAACGCTTAAAAAGATATAGTAAGACTATACTCAAATAATAAATATTAAAACGATCTATTTAATCGTGTAATTTATTTGAAAAATAACATCATACAAAATGTTAAGAAGGTTTAAAAAAAATGATTTTTTAAAAAAGAAAAATTTTAAAAATATGACAAAAATTGTTATATTAGTGGTGTAACTCGATGTAAAAGTTACTTATATTGTATGCTAATTATATTTATTTTATTCATTTTGACAAATTATAGCTCAAAATGTTTGATCCCAATAGAAAAGAACGAGAGGTGCGAGAAAACTTTGAAAATAGATTGTAGCAAATGGAAAGAGACGTGAAAAAAGAGTAGGCCCAATGCGAGAAACTACAAAAACAAATGCATGACTTTACTACAAGATTTGCCGATAAATAGTTCTTGCTTATTTGTATTTTGACATGTTAAAACATATGTTTTATAATTTGATAATTAATTGTAATCGTAAAAATTTGTGTTACATATGTAGATATTAATTGTAATGCTATATTTTTAAACATGTTCGGATAGGAGTTTTGAAAAACTTTTCTGTATTTTTTTAGAAAAATATGATTTTTTTTTCTAATATTTTTTTATTTTTCATTAATTTATCAAAAAATTGTAAAATTTTCAAAATTTATATTTTGTCGGAAGTGTTTGAGTGTAGATTTATTAATAAACCTAAAAAGTTATCTCGGCCATTCGTTGGTACAGTAAATGGTATTAAGCAAATATAAATTAATATTTTCGGAAGTTTGTCGATATGTAAAAAATAGTGGTCGGAACTTCAACAGAACTGAAGAATATTATTATAATATTAGTGTTATTATTAATTTTAATGATAGTTAAATAATATTAAAAAAGAGTCATGTTTGTCGTTAATTTGTCAATGAGTTTTTAAAAATGTATTTTCGTCGTTGTATTGTCACAAACTTAGCGACAAATCACTATTGCCGCTATATTGGTGAGTATTTTTGTCGCAAATTCGTTGGAAAAGAATTTCCTACGAGGTTTTTTTTCCGTTTGTTGGTATTTTGTCGCTTAATTGTTACTCTAATCAAGTTCTTACGACAAATTTATCAGCAAATGTTCAACATTTTTTGTATTGTTATAATGTAAACTTATACTATCAACAAACAGTTATCATAAACTTAAACTATAAAAACAATTATCATAAACTTAAACTACAAACAAACAATTAGCAATAACAAATTCCGACGAGTTAAACAGTATGATGTGTAAGGTGGTGTTGGCTAAGTTTTTTTGAGTTTTTTCTAGTTTGAAAAAGTCTAAATGAGCATTTTTAATTTATATATCTGATCTCAACTTGATGTTTCCCATGACAAGAGTATTATGCCACTAGGTAATTAACTTTAGACTAATATGTAAAATCTGAGTGTTTGCTTGAAGAATCAGTTCCGCTTATGGGGCCTTTCCAACCTCTGTTTCTTTTCATCGGCCCTTTTGACCAACGGTATCTTCATCCTCCCTCATTCTATCCATTTCAACCCATTTATAACAAAATTAGTGACCAAAATGACCCGTCATGTAATAATACTACCCATATTAATCCAATAAGAAACACTTGGGTTTGTTTTAAGGTCTATCATTTCTAATTCTTGATGTTTTTCTTAGTTCACTTCTCTACTCGATTCCTAGGGGGATCATCTATCTTCTCTACTCGATTTCCCTCCAAGGTAAGTTCTTTCTAAGTCTCATCTTGATTGTTTTGTTGTAATCATCTATTATGTTTAGTTTAGTGTATGTTATCGATCTATTTAATTTTTATGTGTTTTTGTTTTGGTTTGTTGATAAGCATGGGTGTTCCTTTTCTTCCTCGGATATCAATAATGGTTTCCACTTTTCTAATTTGTTGGGTTAATTTATGGCCTGGTATTTAGATCTTGAGTAAGTTCGGTTTCCTGAATCTGTTGTTATTAACCACTATTATTTCTTTTAACTTTGATTTTTCTCAAATGTGACTCACTATTACTCAGTCAACTCTAAAGAATCGGACTCTAGCTGTTGAAAACGTGCTGAAAAAGACTTCTAACGATCAGGAGTGAAGAGTGCGTAGTTATAAAAAATCTCAGAGTTAGTTATTTTAATTTTATTATAAATGGAGGTATAGCGATCTATGTAGAACATATATTCACACTCCAACTCTCTCTGTCCATGTAGAATCGATTAGCTATAGCTCTCGAGATGCACTTTTCACTACATTAATAAGAAGAACAAGAGCAGGCGATGATTAGTCACTTCCCGAGGTTCTATGCCGGAGATCTCCACAGATCAAAGCTTACCTCGTAAACACTTGTGTCATCTTTTTATTTTTGTTATCGTATTTGTTACACAACTTGTACAAGCACACCACCTCATGTACGAGTTTGATTACAAAATTATACTTGGTAATTTTTTGTCAAACAGTTTGGGCGCCCATCGTGGAGCTAATGGTGTTTTTCATTCTTAATTGTTTGCTAAAGTTTGTGATCAATAACTACTTTTCAAAACTTTTCTCAAAAATATCATCTCAAACCGAAGTTTTTCTTCTTCTTCTTCTTTCCCATCTTCAAGCTCTAGATTAAGTGAATCTAATCCTTCCCCTCTATCCTCTCAATAGAAAATTGATAACCAAGCCAAGAAAACAACTCCTATTTATTTTGCTCTAGGATCCGAGACGTCCACTCAAGGACCTTACCTTATCTGAAATGATACTAATATTTCTATGTTCTCTCAAATGAAATAACAGATGGATAACAATACAAGACTAACTAGATTTGATGAAGAGATAGAAAAGATAAAGTCAGAAAAGCAAAATGAGTAGAAATAACAACTATACCATAGGATCCTGAATTTTGATACTATGGATCACCAAAAAAACAATTTGAGAGATTTTATTCCTATGCAGATTCAAGCCGGAATAATAGATTGGTGACATCCAATAATTTTTCATTAACAAAACTCCGTTAGTTCTATCAAGTTTTGCATAAACGTCACGTTATCACACACAAGTTTTTGAACGATGGTGACTTAACAAATGATTAATATTATTTTAAAAAATATTAACCCAATTAATAATTATGTGAAATTAGTATATGATTAGGTGAAATCTTGTGTTGCGTGTTATCTTATATATATGTGCTAGTATGCTATTATGAGAGAATATATATATATATGATATGTTAATAATTATACATATTAATAATACATATTCCCCCATATTTTGGGTGGTTTTTGGTTAAAAACTCATTTATTAGTCACTTATTTATGTTCTAATTGAATATTGTAGTGCCCGATGAAAACTTAGTGATTTTTGTGAAAAGAGCTCAAGATTTAAAGAAGTTTATGAGGAAAAACTTACTATTACAATAGTGTTCAATTTTAACACAACTGTGTTAGTCAAATGGATCTGTGTGATATCTGACAGTCAACACAACCGTGTTCAGAAGACACAACTGTGTTCGGCCTAGTTACGGGTTTTATACCCAATTACCCCTATTTAGAAGAGATCGACTTTTTCACTCAAAACCCTAGTTCTCTCAAGTCTCTTAGGTGATTTTGGGCAGATCTTTGAAGATTGAAGACCAAGATTGAAGATCAAACACTTTCAAGGGAGATTCATCATCACACAACCCACCTCTACTCATTTCGGTTTGAAAACCTCTAGATCCACCATGTTTTCTTTATTTCTATGAGTTTGGTTGTGGTTTTTGTAAGCCCCATGGGCTAATACTCTTAATCACTTAGATTAGATGAAGCTTCGCATACTTTGACATGTTGTAGAAACTCTTGGTGATGATTAGGTCAATGGTTATTACAAAGTTATGAATGCTCTTTAATGATTGTGTGTGCTTTTTTAGCTTGAGAAAATGTTGAATCTTGTGGGTGTTATAACCATATTATGTTGGAAAACCATGTGTGTTAGAACATCTATTCTTGAGTTGGCATACATTAGTATGTGATTGATG
Organism: Flaveria robusta; assembly: GCA_025506415.1. NCBI lineage: Eukaryota > Viridiplantae > Streptophyta > Magnoliopsida > Asterales > Asteraceae > Flaveria > Flaveria robusta. Next base: position 5,553 of record JACCIZ010000048.1, read on the forward strand.
ACATTTGACTAGGAATGATGAATGAGGGTTGAATATTTAGTAAAGTTGAACAAGTGTGCATCCTTATACATATGTTTGAGAAAACCATTGTGTTTGTTATGAATTTCTCCTGGCTTTGTATATGTGTGACTATCAATAGTGCGCGTATTATAGTTCATGTATTCGTTTTAGGACATTCATAAGTTGAGGAATCTGCATAACTGTTGTTACATTAAGCGAATTAAGGTGGTTACCATGTGGTTATCGTGTTAACTTTCCAAAGATTTGTGGGTTTGGTATCCTTGACGGGAATCCAAATCATCTTTAACATTGACTTAATTATATCATTGGTTTTTCATGGCATAACTTCAGGTGGCTATTGTGTGTTTATCGTTCTAGCTTTCTAAAAAGTTATATAATTAGATAACCTTGACAGGAGTCTAGTTTATATCCATGTTTCATGTGTAGAAAATGATCTTACCATAGGTTTATGCATGCTGTCATTGTTTTGCTAAGCGGATTCGAAATTTAAGTGATATCTTCCTTTGATTGATTATCTTCATCTTTGTTTACTTTCTTCAATTAGTTTAATTGTTAGCTAAATTAGTTAATCATAATATTTACAAATCGTTTGTTATCAGCTAGATAATGATAAAACCTTAGTATCAGGAGCTCTCGTGTCCACGGATCGATACTTGGTTCTTACCAAAAGCTATACTACCAATCGATAGGTACACTTGCCTATTGTGTGTGTAGTTAGTTACAAGGTGAAAATCATTTCATAATTTAAAGCTTTATTGTGTAAAATCCATCATTAAAATCTATATATCAAAACACACATCAATATATATATATATATATATATATATATATATTATATCATTAAAGAGCATGTGGGATGATTAACATTGTATTTTAATAGTTTATAAACATGAATGCTTTATAAAAGAAAAATGAATGGTTTATAAACATTTAAAAGTAGGTTTTATAATTTATAAAAACTAGAAGGTTTACATAGAAAACTTAATGAGTATTAAAAGGAAATTAAAACTCTAATCCCCCATTCGTTTCACTTGTCACGGCCGTAGACCCTCCTTTTTTGTCAAATTCAAATTTCACACACACACAGATATCCATTCAAGTGTTTCTTGATTTGATCATTACAACGTGTTAGAAAGCTTCTTTCTTGATCAACTATGCGTACTAGGTAATAGTTATCAACCATTTTTCATCTTTTTTCATGATTCTTGAGTATGAACAAACCGTTGTTCATTCATCCAATCTAAGCTCAAAATTGACGAAATTAAATGTTGTAGTTGTGTTACTTTGATGTTATTATTGATGATTTATGTGGATTGTGCAAGAAAATCATAGTTTTAACTTGTAGTTCATAACTTACCCATGGTAATAACTTTAATTTTCAAGAACTTTGAATTTTGATATTTACCGATGCTTGTTGTGTTGTAATGATGAATATGGGTTAGACTAATCATATAATTGAAGAATTATTAGTTGGTTTCATGAAATATGAATTACTAGATTTCATCTTTTGATAAGAAAACTTGGTAATTGTGGTTTTTGAACTTAAATGGTTTGAACATGCATAGGATGTTGAGGAACATGCTAGAATGGTATTTGGGATGATGATATATGATTATATACTAGATTTAAGAAGTTAGATTGTTGATGGAAACTTGAATGTGATAATTTGGGAAGTTGGATGTTCATATGTACATGTAAGCCTTAGGGCAGCTAACGCTGACATTTGTCATCTTTTTAGTCGTCTCTAAACCGCCACATCCATTGTGGCCCGCAATGACTTTGCTTTGCAGTTCGTATCATTGCTGAGTCACCAGCCGCATGTTAATCCATTAATTTGTGTCATCGTGATAGGTTTCGCACATCGATTGATTCCTTAACTGCGACTCGCATCCTCCCACTATGCGGTCCGCATCGCCTTTTTTTGTTGCAACCTATAACCCTTTTCTGTTGAAGTCCGCATCAGCCTTCAAGAAATTTTGCTTATTAAACTTTAAGGCCTGGTATGCCTGGTTAGATTTCTTTGGTTTTAAAAGTATATTTCTTAAAAATCGCTTGAGTTGGGTATGATTTTGTACCTTAACTAAGTGTTGGAAGTGATTAGTGAAGTATAATTGTTAATGAAGGTTGATAGTTGCATGAAAACTTTGCTTAAGGGCAATCAAAGGATAAGTGTGGGGATGTGATCGGGTGTTATTTGTTTGTTTGCTAAACATGGTTACTTTGAGATATTTTTGTATTACAGGTGTTTAGAGCTTAAAGATCGTAATTGGGATGTTTTAATGTGTGAATAGAAGATTAATGGAACCATGAAGGCTTTTGGAAGTGAAACCGAAGCCATTGGGAGTAAAAATGCCAAAAAAATATAAAAATAAGAAATGAGAGGATGTGATAGGTTTTTGAAAAATAAGATATAAATATAAGAAATGAAAATTTTTAATTAAATTATAAAGATATGTAAATAAAGAAGCTTATTTGAATGCTGAAAAACATGTTTCATTAGTCATATACATCCATTGCTTCTAGTCTTAGTTTTTGGGTAGGACCATTATCTTGGTCCTTTGACTTTTTGCTTGGACTTCTTAAGGTAATAACAATAGGAAAGCCTTGAACCACTTCTCCGCTCTCTATATGTGTTTTCTTAAGAACTCCACACCCCTTCTTTCTATTTACTCTCTCTCTCTCTCTCCACCCCTCTCACATTTGAAATCCATTGGTGCCTTTTCTAATGGACTTCTTGTATGAACTTGAGCCATTTGTTGTTAAAATAAGTAATATATAATAAATAATAAAAGATACTCTCTATTTTCTTGAGGGAAATTTGTAGCCCATTATCAAATACAATATGAATTATAAATAACGAAATGAAAACATTGCATAAACATAAAGTTGATTCGAACCAGATGTCGTCAACATTGTTGTCTTCAACTTCATCCCTGGGACGCTAAACAAAAGAATTGTTGACTGTTCTGACTAAGCATTCGTGTTCGGCATGAGTCATTAATACTTTTGAATCTCCCCTAAAAGAATTTAGTTATCTCATCAGGTAATACAACCGAAACAATTTGTACCGCCTAAAGTGGCTCACACGCACGAGTTATCACCGCATGAATTGGTGCCTTCATTTCCTATGAAATGATAAAGTTTGTAAAGAATAGGAGAAGAACTAGCTAGAGAGTACCGCTCTATATTGAACACAAGGTTATTACTTGATTCTTGTGATTTGGGTGATTGAGAGCAAAATTCAATTTTTTTTCTCTTATAAAACTCAACGTAGAAGTTCATACTTATATTCACACAAATTAGAAATCGATATGCCAAAATTCTCTATTACTTTACGGTTTAAAAAGGAATAAATGGGCTCTTGGTATATAAGAGAAACCCAATGGATAAAAGTTATCAAAAAAAAGAAAGCTTTCCTAAAAAAGAGAAGTGATCGCCCCACCCTCCTTCTTGATCCTTCTGTTGCATGTCATAGAAGAGAAAGAGAGCTAGAGAAAAAAATCTTGTTTTAAGCATAAAGGGTAAGATTAAGGGGCTGTTTGGCAGTCTCTTAATCAGCCTCTTAATGGTTCAAATGTCTGAATGATTAAGCACTTAATGGTTCAGACTGTTTGTTTCACGAGCAAAGTCTGAATGGTTCAGACATTTGCCTCTGAATGGTTAAGCATTATACTAATGTTGAATGGTTAAGAGGTCTAATGCTGAATGATTAAGAACTCTTATCTGAATTGGTCAGACATTTGCCTTTGAATAGTTAAGCGATATATTAGCTCTTAATGATTCAGACGTCTTAATGGTTCAGCACTTAATGGTTCAGACCTCTTATTGGTTCAGCACTTAATCATTCAGATATTGCCAAACAGCCTCTAAGTTTAATATATTCATGCTATCTTAGATCTCGCCTATTCACGATATCAGATCTAACGTTTAAATGTGATTTCGATGCAAAAAGGTTGAAGCTTGGTTCTTGTTTAGACGTATTATTTCTAAGGCTTTCATTATGTTTTGGCTAAAATGTGAGTTCTAAATCTCCATTTTATGTGTATGATAATGGTTTGGGTGTTGGTATGCGTAATCATAAAAAATTTGATAAAGATCTAAGTTTTTATTATGAAGTTCGGATTTTTATGCATGAATGTTGTAGGAATTATATTACGATGCATGAATATGCATGCATGTATGTATGTGAATGTAGAATCCCTAATAATAGATCTCTTTAAGTGATAAAATGATGATATGTTGATGATTACACTAAAAATAATAGGCATAAGGCTGTTTATGCATGCTATAATGCCCCAGTGGCTATCACCTTCGTATGTGTTACACTCTGCCATATAGGACGTGGAGTAACGAATGATTATCATATATACACATCGGAATAAAAGAAACAACCAATTACAAATTAATGGTCTAAACTAAGTCATACTTACAAATCATAGTCACACTAGAATCTCAAGCTTGAATTTCCAATGCAAATCTATAAACATGTGTAGAGATATAGAATCCATCAAGGCATATGTATATACGCCTACAATCCAACACAAATCCTCTAGCAAGGATCATCTATCTCCTAGCAAGCTTGTACATAAGTGTGAGTAACTTCTCATATTTCCACTGTTAAGTACCTAAATACATTATTTAAAATAATCAAGATTGCATATAGCTAGTGAGCTCGAGCATTTCAAAAACAATTAAAAATAATCATTTAAAGGCCTTATAAAAGTAACATAACATGTGTACAATAATCAAGCCTCACATCCAACCTTGCGCTAGACGCATTACCATCCCACAAGATCGTATTTGCTTGAGTTGTGCTTGAACGATTGAGTATATATACTCGCTACTCCTACTGTCCTCGTCAGGGAGTGCCACAATAATCAAAAGAAGTCTTGCAATAAAGTGTTTACGTTGGTGGTGTAATTACAATATGATGAGTTCAAGGCATGATGAAACCAATGAAAATAATAAATACAAAATAGTTAGGTTGAATTTTAATCTGATGCACTTTCTACGCATACAAAACATTAAAATAATATCGTCACACAACTTGAATTTAATATATACAATTTCTAGAAGTATTTTAATTATTATAAAAAACAGAATAATAAATAACAAACAAGTATCATCCACACGATATGAGCGAACAGACAGACGTGTTTTATATTTAAAGGTCGGTGCCAACACTCTTTCTGCTCCACTAAATAATGAATCTACTTTCTAAAATTTGTGTATATTAAATCGATATCCATGTAGTTTTACGCGAATAAATTAAAATATAATATCGAATATAATGCATATTAAATTTATTTACATTGATAAATTTTGATAGCCTCCATCTTAAATAAAAAACCATTATCAGCTAATTATTTTAATTTAATTACGTCGGATTTTGATAGTATTATAAAGTATAAAATTTAATTCTCATAGTTTTTATAACACTGGTTTAGTATTAATAGTCTTTAAATCAATTTTTAGTAGTAAATATATTAGTGTGTATTTAATTCAATTTTTATTAAAAATTGAAAATATAAATAAACAAAGAACTTCTCGATCGTTTGACATATCTTAGTACGTAAAACAATGTCCGTTCTTTTGAAATAAAGAGTTTTAGTCGAGTAAAAAATAATACTATAATATTAGAAGTGGATTATATTGTTTTTAGAAAAAGAAATACAAGAATTTTAACTAATATTTTAAAGGGAAAATGTTATAAAAAATAATCAAAATTTAAAATTATTTTAAATTAGTCACTCTTGCATATATTCACTAAATTGACCACTAAACTATTAAATCGAGTTATCATCGAATTTTTTATGTCAAGAAAGTAATAAATGAGAAGACTTAAGAGTTGTAATTTTTAATATATGATACTATATTAAAAATTAAAAAAATATTAATTATATTAAAAATAAAAAATACCTAAAATGCATGCCTCTGTTTTACTCAGCATAAAAAAGAAAAAATATTTACTAACGGCAGCAAAAAGAAAAACATGTTAAAAACATATTAAAATTTATAATTTTAATAAAACATAAAATATTAATAATATAATTGAAACACTTTTTAAAATTGAGTTATATTTTTAAAAAAATTTAAAACTTATTTACTATTTTAAAAAGTATTATTTTTATATAAAAATTTTAATTTTTATGAAATTCAGTGAGATATTTTATTATTATTCATAGTATTTCAAGGTTACATGAAATTATGATTTTCCTCCAAAATTCCCGTTCACATTTCAACGAACTCACCACAGGGGAGAAGAGTCTGATAGTCAACCCATTCTGCTACCACCAACGACCTCCTTCATGGCTAAATCCACCGCCACCGTCGCCGTCGCCGGCGCCGGCAGCATACCGGCGGCATCCAACTCACCATCACCGTCGTTATCTTCTTCTCCAACCTTCCGATTCTTCAGTCATCTCACAGCACCAGAAATTCAACCAGATCTCAACAACAACAACAACGGCTTCGAGTTGAACGAGACCGACGTCTTCTGGTCATCATCCTCCGACGTCTCTGAAACTCCATCACCGTCGCACGTCTCCGCTTCTCCACCGACTCACCGTCACAACGCCTCAGGTCTCTACGCGGCGTTGTCCGACGACCAACACCCCTTGGTCCGGCGAAAGCCTGCCATGAGTCCGTCGCAATCCGCCGCCACCGCCGCTCGTACGATACCGCCGGTGGCTCTCCGGCGGTCGTCGGAGCATTCTCCCGGTTATCACCAATCGGCGCCGGTGAACGTGCCGATTTGGCCGAAGAATAAAAGGAGCGGTTACTTAGGGCAATTTGATGAAGCGACTGATAACGTGAATGAGGAGGAAGATGAAGATGAGGGGGAAATGGTTCCTCCTCATGAGATCGTTGCGAGATCGTACGTGACGTTTTCGGTGTTCGAGGGAGCTGGTCGTACGCTCAAAGGGAGGGATCTATGTCGTGTTCGTAACGCAGTGTTTCAGAAAACAGGTTTTCTCGATTGAAAACTTAAATTAAATCTTCATTTTCGGTCTGTAATCTGTAGATTTGGAGCCCTAATTCCTCAATTTTGAAATAAATTTTGCATTGATTATTGCATATTCTGATTTGGTATGAGTGCTCTGATCTTGTGAATTCATAGTTGTATGCAGAAAAGATGATGATTGAAATAACATACTACTAGATGAAGTTCAGTCGTTTGAATTCAATATTACTTAGGGTTTTCCAGAGAGTTAATGCATCAATATACTGCAAATTGCCTTACTTCTTAGAGTTAGTACATCAATTGAAATTTGTTATTAACTTGTTTAGAAACGAATTCATGTCCCTTTTCGAGATACTTTTCAATCTTGTTGGTGACAGCTTATGCAAATTATACATCCTCGGCGAAAGGCTACCCACGTTCACGAACACAAACAGTGCAAGTGACGCGTCTCGCCCGCCATTCCAGATGAAACCCACCACCCAATGCCCACTGTGATAAAACCACTGGCTCACTTGAAACATATTGTATCAAGTGAGACCCGAACCCATGATCTTTCACTTTGGAAAGTCATGGGATTCCTTAACCCAACCAAAGCAATTGATCTAGTGCTTATTGGCAAAACATAAACAAACCAGTGAGCGTTTAATGGGCAAGCGGACAATATGAAATAGTATTAGGTCAAATATAACTTAGATTTCCTCCCTTTATTTCTGTTTATATCTTTATGAGAAGGTATGCAAAAGGCTTTTGCTCCTTGGGTGAATCAATTTTCATGGCCCAGAAAGATTTGGCTGCTGGTTCTGCATCTTGAAGGTACCATCTTTACGTTTCATGTACCCATGTAGGTCAATTAGGACATATGATTTCACTTCAATCTTCTTGATAACGTCTATCATTCGATTGCTTTTATGTTTATATTTTTTTGTAATGTAACATAATTTATTGTGGTTTAACCCTTGTTTGATTTGCTTTCATCTCAAGCTATTAGTAATGAAGGTTATGAATAAATTACACTTTCAGCATATAATTGGCTTATGCAAGTTGTGTTGTTCTTTATAAAGGTTTGATTAATGGAGCGTATCTTGGAATACAAAGTGAACGAGATTTTTTATTTTATTTAATTGGTGCATACTGTGAATATATGCTTCTGGTCTTGTTATCTTGTTGGAAATCTGCTTAGATCTTACTATAAAAATATGATATATATTGTGTAGCATCTCCTTTACCTTTTGTGATAATGTTAAGTTCACTAAATAGCAAGTACTTTTCAAGCTGTTGGGTATATGTATATTTTTTTATTACACTTATTTAATTTCAAATTTTGTACCGTTGTTGTGCATAGGTTTCAATTTTTTTTGATTAAATTATCTTTGTGATAATGTGAAGAATCCCCTATGTTCGCCCCAGAAACTCTAGGGTTGTAGTTGCTGGTTTAATGAAAAATATGAGAATGCAAATGAGGGCGACCAAAGTGACAAATGACTGAATGAGGATAAAGAGGGTGCCATTGATTTCCTAAACCTAATTGTAGTCGTAAGTTCATAACAATTTGTTATGGTAAAGATTCATTTAATAATTATGAGAGGGTCTTTCTAGATACACAAGAGCCAAAAATAAGAAAGCTACAAAAGAGGCAACAAATAAAAAAATCAGTAAGGAAGGTAAATCAATCAATGATTATGCGGGAGATGATTAAGCAATGCCGTTTACTCCCCCTTAAGTTGGAGCTTGGAGGTTCGTAATGTCTAACTTGTTAAGTAAGACACAGAAGCGGTTTGTGCCCAATGGTTTGGTGAGGACGTCGGCAAGTTGCATCGTTGTGTCCAGGGCCGGTCTTGAAGATTTTAATGCCCTGGACGAGCCGGGAAAAAAGGCCCCTGGGTCCTAATGACTTAAATTATATAAACTAATTTTTTTTTAAATGAAAACAAACGTTTTAACACGTAGTAAGCAGTTCTCACGCACGCAAAAGCAACCATTCAACCTTCACAAAGCACGTGGGACTGTGAGAGCAACTTTGAATAAAACAAAATTTGTGGGCTATCCTATAAATTATTTTGTGGACTTTAATTACAATATTTAAATATTTTAGTTGGCTATTAGTTGAGTAATTAGGTTAATAAAATGTGCTCAAAACATTATATTTGGTTTAAAACATAATTGGGTTAAGTTTTTAATTATAGTATACCTTATAATTATTTTTTTTATAATTATATATGTAGTATATAAAAAAATTTTAAAAAATTTTGTGCCCCCTGAGCGAGTGGGCCCTGGACGAGAGTCCATCCCGCCCCTCCTCAGGGCCGGCCATGGTTGTGTCAATCTTCATGGTTCGTATCTCTTTTGACTCAACACGTTATCAAACAAAATGACAGTCCATTTGGACATGTTTGGTGCCCCCATGGAAGATGGGATTGTTGTCGATATGTCATGCTGCTTGACTATCACAAAATAACCGTGTCGGTCCTTTTTGAGGAACATCAAACTCCTTTAAGAACCATCGTAGCCATAATATCTCACTAACCATTGCTCCCATAGAACGATATTCAGCTTCGGCTAATGGTCGAGAGACGACGAATTGTTTCTTAGATTTCCATGATATAGGGGTGCCTCCTAAGAGTAGTAGATACCCGGTGATTGAGTTGTCGTGGTTGGATCAAAAAAAAATTCAATTTAAAGGACTTAAATACCAATAACTAGTACGGGTAAATAAGAGTCGTCTCCATAGGTAATTGGTGGATAGGATTAAACTTGAATACCTTAAAACTAAAACACAAAACGTGAATACTGAAAAAAAAAATATTTTTGGTTCTTTATTTATAATGAAATGTAAATAAATGAAAAGGCAATAAACTTGATTATGGGTTTGAAAACTATGATAAAAAAAAGTCAATCACTTTCAAGACTCAAGTTCAAAGATCCACACTTGATTTCGTAAGAATTGATTGGAAATCGCATAGACATAATTTTGCAAATTCGTTTGATTAAAGTGATAATTATAAAACAACATTTTAAGACTCGCTCGTTCACAGAATTACCAAATCATTTATGCAAAGAATTCACCTACGTAACAAACTGCTCACGATGCAAGAAAACTGAATGCGAATAAAAGCACATGAATACTTAAACATAAACAAGTCTTTTAACTTTAAACAATCTAACAACTAGATTCTTGTTTCAAAAGAACATAACCCAAAGTATCAATTCAAACTAAACCTAGTGAATCACTTAGAAGAACTCTCCTACTGAAAATGATTACAAGCGAATTAGCTGCTTATCGGCATGATTGGATATTCAATGTTGAATTAGATGTTGTTGGAACTTGATCTCGGGTCAATTTGTTGTGAAAAGAACTCCTAAAATCGCCTTCAAAAATATCCAAAATTTGTAGGGTTGAAGGTTTCCTTTGAAACCATAGATTTATCTTTAAATAATGCTAAAAAACCCGAAAATTCAGAAGCTGTTGGAGGCCAGCGCACACTACGCTGGGTCAGCTGAGTGTTCTACATTGCACTTGTTATTATGCTAGTGTCAGAGTACTATGCGCTGGTTGTGAAGCACTATACGTTGGAACATCATTTTTGGCCTTTTTACTCCCACTGGCTTCGGTTTCACTTCCAAAAGCCTCTATGGTTCCATTAATCTTCCATCCACGCGTTAAAACATCCCAATTATGATCTTTAAGCTCTAAACACCCGTGACACAAAAATATCTCAAAGTAACATCGTTTTATATTCACAAGTATATAAAAACACGAAGGTTAACTATGTTTAGCACCAAACAAATAACACCCGATCACCCGGTTTGAGATCTTCTAGTAAAGGAACACCCAAGCCATTTTGAGTCGCAATAGGTGATGAGATTTGTACCTTCTTTTTTTGGTAATAGAATCCCTTGTCCTTGAGTTGCCTTAAGGTATCGAAGGACACGATTAGCAACCTCCAAATGACTTTCCCTTAGGTCACCAACGAATTGACTCAAAATGTTAACCCCATTAGCAACATCAGGTCTTATAAGATGTATTTACGTTGGCGTAACACAAGTACCTCCTTGGTTTGAGCTACATCAATTCCCAAAAAGAACTTCAAAGGGCCTAAATCTTTGTCGCTAAACTTCATGTAAAGAAAGGTCTTGATTTCTTGAATCTTGTTTAGATCATTACCATCAATTATTTAGTTATTTATTATTCTTGAGTATCCCCCCCCCCCCCCCCAAATCCCATCCATTATCAACCACCCATCACCACCCCACCCATCACATCCACTACCAATGTAAATAATTTATTCCATATTCACTTTAGTTAAGTAACTACAATTAAGCTTCTCACGTTGCGACGGGGCGTAAAACCATGCAAAATAAAACTAATGTCACACCACCGCTAACGACCACCAACATTGAAATTACGATGTGTTAATATGAAGAAATTTAACCAAGACGTAAAACATATAAAAATATAATTAAGTTGAGTTAAGACTCACACGTTGCGACGAACTTGTTAAAGTGGAAAAATAGACGTAAAAACAATGAACAACACACGCACGTTGTGATGTGTTAACTCACGAAATTTAGAACGAAACGTAAAGCACAACGTAAAAATGGTGTGAACCACATATGCATGTTTTGCGTCGGGTTAACTTGCAAAACTTAGAACGAACGTAAAACGAAAATTTGCGAAGAGATTAAAAGTATAGGGGATCAAAGTTGAAAGTATAAATGTTGTGAGATTAAATTACAAAAGACGAAGAGTTTTGGGTTAAAAGGAAAAATAATCAAATTTTGGGAGGTTACTTTGCAAAATATAAAAAACTTTAGGTTAAAAGTGAAAAATCAATTTTTTTTGAAAAACCTCCTAAGCATAAGATATAATACCATTATGTATACAAATGTTGCAAATTAGTATAATATAAATTTCATTGCCAACTAAGCAAAGACATTGTCCTTGGATTAGTGATAAGTTCGTTCATTTGTGAACCAATTGTCTTGGGTTCTACTCTTTGGGATGGCAAATTGTTTTTAGCTTTTTCTATTTAACTTTTATTTATTTGTTACAAACTTCTTTAAGAAATCTTTTGTTTCAAATTTTTTATCCATGTTTCGATATTTATAACTAAGTTGTCGCAACTCTATACATTTCTTTCATATACTTTACTACGAAATGTCACTATCACAACACATGTAATGAAGTTCGCAAATGTGTCCATCACGTTGTAAGGTTGGTGGCCTTTGCCATCGGCAAACTCTCACACCTCAACTTTTGAATTTTGCACTTAAACCCCTACAATTTTAAAAAGTTTTTAAAATGTCACTTTAACCCTCTCAAGCTTCAAAAGTTTTAGGTTTACCCCCTGTATTAAAAAAAACTAATTTCTTACGTTATTCTTTAAGTATACATGTCGATATAAGTTCTAGTCCATCTATGGTTTGATGTAGAATTTGTTTGGAAACGAGCTGGATCATATACGTTTTTAGTTTGTTTATGTATCGACGTAAATTTTGTTTGGAAACGAGCCAGATCAAATATACGCTTTCATTTGCTATATATTTCGATGTAAATTTTGCTTGGAGACGAGTCGGGCCAAATATAATACGTTCGTATTCGACAGTATAAATTTGAGTTATTATACGTTTCAACATAAATTTAGTTGTGAAATTAGTCGAGATGATTCTAGTCAGTACTTTCTTAAGTTACATATAGCCTCGTTGCACATGCTTATTTTTATATACGTTTTAACCTGGTATACAGTTTGATATAAATTTTGTATGTAGCCACGCAAATATAATATGTTTTCATTCACTGATATAAATACAAATTACTTTACATTTTGACATCAATTTAGTTTGAAAACAAATCAAATACATTGCAGTTAAAAAATTATCACATTGCATACGGACACGACGGGTAATAAACCAATCATAATCAAATAATAACACTAGTCTATTTCTCTTATTTTCTTAAGCTTCGGTTTATTAATTGTGCCAATATGAAAACCTATCTCTTTACTATAAGAAAATGGTAAATGAGATGACACGTGACAGCATCATATTCTTTCTTATCAAAATTTTCCGTCTATCTCTTCTAATTAATAGTTACTATAATTGTCAATAATACTATTTACTTTTTATAGACTAAAAATACTTTAAATAAATTGAATAAAAATTCTTTTATTAATATTATTTATAAAAATTAATTTTTATAAAATAAGATTTTTTTAAAGCATCAAAATATTTTAAAAAACTAATGTTTCTAAAAAGTAAAATATTAATAAATAATAAAAATAACTAAAATTGAGAGTTATTGTAATGAAATTTTTAAAAACGATTTGTTTTGAAAAAAAATGTTTAGTTTTTTTTAAACAAAAAATTTTAAAAAATTGATATCATTATTAATACGTAATTTTAATTATATTTTATCTTAAAATATTATTTTATAATTAGTAAAATTTTATTATATTTATTTAACTCGCGTAATAAACGTGTTACTAAAGATAGCGAAACTAAGTATGAAAACCTATGAAAGCGTGGACAGTGCTGACGCGAGCATGACGAAACTTCGAACGGATGATGACACGCGTGCGTTGCATCATCCATTCATCCCCAAACAAAAACCGTATCATATGATCCAGCAGAATTGAAGACCGAAAATCCAACAGTAGAAGGAACTGGAACCCTAAAGTAGATTAAGGGATCGATGAGGGAGACGAAGTTCTTGCAGGAACTGCTACTGTACGCTGCCAGCGCCGCCCTCAGCTCCCTTGTCCTCTTCGCCGGACTCAAACACCTTGATCCTAATCGAGAAGCTTCCAAAAAAGCCCTACAGCAGAAGAGGGAGATCTCCAAGCGCTTAGGTCGCCCTCTTATCCACACAAATCCCTACGAGGTATTATTATTACTATTATGTTATTATTATTACAACCATACGATCTATTCCCTTGTCATTTTCATTTCAGTTTCAATGCTATCATCATAGTCGTTAGGGTTATGCTGGTATTATTATTATTATGGATATTGATGTTTTGAATCGAGGGGAGATGTGAGGAAGAATGGTAGGGTTTTGGGAGGTGAAGTTGTTGCTTTTATGAAGAAACCTTTGTTGAAGCCCTGGTAAATTTGGGCATTCTGTTTGATTTTGAAATTTTATAATAGTTTAGTTGGTTGATTCTGGTTTGATTTTGAGTTTGTAAATCATGCTTTTTGTATGACTGCTTTCACTTTTGTTTTCTTTGAGCCACCCTTTTTACTATTTTGTCCTTTGTAATGATATCTATCGGCATAATGCTATGGCTGAAACCTTATCATTCAAGTAGCATTGTTGAAGAAGTTGGTCACTCTCTGGATAAGGAACTATTTTTGTTGACAACTTGATTATATGCAAATGTAATCACTAAACAGTAAACACTAGACATGGCGAAGTGAATGAATAAGGCCATTAGGGTACCATAGGTAGAAGTTTTTTGTAAGAAAATTACTTAGTTGGACCACATTAGTAAGTGGGACATTGGGTAGTTGTATACACCTATCCAGTGAAGAGTTATCACATGTCTTGAGAAAAGGATATTAAAATGAAGTAGTATAAATATAGCATTTGTTTGATAATTGACACCAAATTCAAGAATAGAAAAGAAAAAAGAGGCGTGCATAGGAATCTTTGAAGTAGGCTGTTAAGTGCAGAGAGCAAGTTTGATATATAAACTGCAAGAAAGAGAAATTAACTTTACATACTTCCTGATTTTAGCAACAAACTCCAAAGCAGGCACAATATAGAAACTAACTTATAATTTATTACCAATTTTATCAAGGGATATCATTTTAAGTGATTTTGCTTATAGATTGCTAATGTGGCGCTGGTTGATGCCATGCTAGGGCCACATGAAGGAAGCAAAAAAAATGCTTGTTTGCAAAACAAAAGTGAAATTAGTTTACACGACTGAAAAATGGTGTATTTTAAAGTTACACATAAAGTAATTGTAAAATGTTACATCAGATGCCATTGTGGCATATACATATACACTAAACTGAATAATAAGAAGGCATCTCAGCAATTTTGGAGAAATCAACTAAATGATCTGTTATACATAGGCTAAAGTCGGCATTTAAATAGGTAATGAGGTTTCTATTTTGTGCTCAATTTAAACTGTAAAAAATGTGAAGTTTGTTTCTGTTTCATGCTGCTTGCTATTTATTTTATTGTTGTTGTATTTCTTATATTCGATGCATAACAGGATGTCATTGCGTGCAATGTGATAAATCCTGATCATATTGACGTGGAATTTAATTCCATTGGAGGGCTGGAATCCATCAAGCAATCGCTATATGAATTGGTTATACTACCCTTACGTAGGCCTGAGCTTTTCTCTTATGGGAAGCTACTTGGGCCCCAAAAAGGTGTACTGTTGTATGGCCCACCTGGTACAGGGAAGACTATGCTTGCAAAAGCTATTGCAAAAGAATCAGGGGCTGTTTTTATCAATGTGAGAATATCAGATCTAATGAGTAAATGGTTTGGAGATGCCCAAAAGCTCGGTTAGTTTTTTTTTTTTTTTTTTTTTTTTTTTTTTTTTTTTTTATTGTTTTCAACTGTGTAGATAGTTTTGTAGGGGTTTAGTGGTTAGACAAATTTAAATCTTGACTGGGTTTCTCAAGTTTGAAATGTACTTTTGCTATGTATGTATTATTAGTTATGAAGGTGAATGGTAGAAGTTGTAATTTTGGCACATTTGTTTACAAATGGGTCGATCTGGGAGATATTTTTTCTCAAAAGCATCATAAAAACATATAGGAAAAAAAGGGAGTGGTTCAAATGTGTTGAATTATTTATGTGTTAATAATCATCAAGTATATTTTTAAATGAATACAACCTTCTATCACCATCTTCAAAATTGGGTTTATTGTTATATTAATATAGTATTTGTAATTTCCTTAAAGCATTATTTCTTTGTAGATGTGTCTCATAAAGTAGACAAGTCGACCTATGTTGAACCGAACCCATTTTGACCCAAGCTATAAAATATCTGTTTTGGTCCGTTGCCATGCATATTTGCCTCCTCTAGTGACGGGTATAGATTCCAATTTTGGAATATAGATCTTTTCATGGTTAAATACTAAATCATTCACTTCTGATTGGAACCAAAGAAGAGTTTTGGAGTTGACAAATGTTAAAAATGGAAAAGGAGCAATTCAAGGATAGAATTTCTGATATGAGTTGCTTGTCTTAGCTCAATATGAATACCATGCAATTCTAGCATGCTTGATTTTGCAATTTAGAAAATATCAGCATGACATGAGTTTAATTTCTCTTATGTGAGGGTGTCTTTCCTATGCTTTTCCAAGTAGATAATGATAGGAATGGCTTCTAGCCTTACTAAACCGAGCAAAATATAGAACAATCACACAAAGACACACACCAAACTATAACTCTTACATAGTGTATGAGTTTGTATTGAGATATATAAAAGAAGAGGTTCTTATATTTTGTGGAAGTAAATGGGTTTGGACAAGTGAGAAACAATCAAACAGTTTTTCGAAATAGATAGCAAGATTAAAGCATGAATAAGATGTTAAGAGTATTTTAAGATGGTTGATGTGCCAGCACTATAGGTGGCATAGCAGGCATGCCAGGGTGGGTAACTTGTCAAAATGCTCATTTTTCAGCTTGGAGAAATTATGCCAAGTTGACTGTAATTTTTATTATTATTTATATATGCTTTAACATGTTAAAATGATACAAAAATTATTATTTTAAATTTATAATGTAAGTCAGTAAGTTGATATAGGAGATAATTTATACTTTTGAATACACTTTAGCAACTTTTGACGTGATTGACCCGTCCTATGTGGTCAAAGGTTAGCAACGTTTTTTAGTTTTACGGTCTGACCCATTAGAGATGGTAAAACAAATTTTTCCCATTTATCTATGAATCAAAATGGCCACTTCAAGTTAACAACTACCTACTGCATCTGATAGCCATTATTTCACCCTTTGTTGCTAAATGCTTCTGTTTGATTTTTGAGATTGAATTTTGCAGTTACTGCTGTATTTAGTTTGGCATACAAACTCCAGCCTGCCATAATATTTATTGACGAGGTCGATAGTTTTCTTGGCCAGCGCCGCAGCACAGACCACGAAGCATTAACTAATATGAAGACAGAGTTTATGGCTTTATGGGACGGTTTTACCACAGACCGTAAGTTTTGATATGATTGATCTCAATGTCTGTCTTTTCTGAAATCCATTCTTTTAGAAAGCACCAAATCCATGTAATCCTTCTAGATGTTCATTGCGATGAACAGATGAATCTAAATCGGTCAGGTTTACTTGTTTGGTTCCTGCTTATCACCTATTCGGTCGCGAATCTTTACCTAACTGTAAATTGAGTATGAACTTGGATTTTATTGTTTGAAAAAGGGATAATATATACAAAGGCCACCTAAGTATCAATTTGGTTTTGTTTCGCTGATTCAGGCAAAAGCTTGTCAAAAATTTTAAAATGACCAAAATGGTCCCTAATCTAACGCTTTTGTCACTTCTAAAGTTTTAAAATGCCAAAAGTAGCTCTTTGACTACAATCAATTATATTTTGAGAATCCGTTTTGTTGTTTCTTTTAAGTAGAGATTCAGGTTCATTCTTGCCAGTTTTACACTCTAGATGTGACAAGCTTTATATCTAAGGAGTGTTTTGTTATTTTGCAAATTGTTGGCAATTTTTTCCCTGGAATCTTCATAGATGAAACCACATTGGTAATTGGGTGACTTCTATAATTGTTTTAATAAGATTAACGAAAACTTTGAATGCTTGGATTGCCTATGCATGCATGATCCCTTTGAAAAATATAAATATCAAATGATGGCATTCTAGCTTTTAAGATAAAAGGTTTTAGAAAAAAAATGGCTTGGTTTCGGAACAGACCTAAAATCGACTTTGGAAATAGCTCGAGCTAAGAACTGATTTTCTTAAAACACTAACTAGAGTGAATATAGACAATATGGCTTGTTTTTTTTTTCTCTGCGTGGGTTGATTTTTGTACATCTCTGTATGTGGCTCTAGACTTTCAGTTAAAATATGAATCTTGGTTTATGTAGAGAATGCTAGAGTGATGGTGCTTGCTGCAACTAACCGTCCTTCAGAGCTTGATGAAGCAATACTGAGACGACTTCCACAGGCATTTGAGATCGGAATACCTGATCAAAAAGAAAGGGCTGCGATTTTGAAGGTGATTTTGAAGGGTGAGAGAGTAGAGGATGACATTGACCTTGACTCCATAGCTGCATTGTGTGAAGGGTATACGGGCTCAGATCTTTTAGACCTCTGCAAACAAGCAGCCTATTTTCCAATCAAAGATCTTCTAGATGATGAGAAGAAGGGGGAGCCATCACATGTGAGTCCCTCTCTCTCTCTGTCTCTCTCTCTCACACACACACTCACTTTAAGTTCATAAACATGTTTACAAGTCTGGTAAAAAAGCTAAGTAGTTGGGTCAACTGACCACAATCCATACCAAAGTTTAGTCATTCTTGACCAGACCAGACCTAATGTGACCAGTTATCCAACCTGCTCAGCCCGCTTATTTTGCCACCATTCATTGTCAATGATCATGACAATTGAAGTACATAATCAAGCATTTTTAGTATAGTTAGATGATCTTAATTGAATATTAGAGAGTTGATAGAAAAGTGATTTTTAATATTCAGCTGCCAAGAGCATTATCACAAGCAGATTTGGAGAAAGTAGTGATGACATCCAAAAAGACAAGGGTTGCAGCCAGGGAGTACAGTTCACAATCAGAGGTGTGGTCAGTGCCAAGTGAAACACTAGATGATGACTATCAAGTTCAGGCTGCCATTAATGAGATTTCTAAGATTGTTGTTTCACAGATTATCAACATGAGATCAGATAGTCATGATCATTGATATCCATCTCCCAGTTTTGATTAGTTTTTGATTATCAATCATGTAGGATAGGCTCGTGTCAAAAGGAATGGACGTTTTTGATCATTTTTTTTAGTCTTTTGCAGTATATTCTTGGAAAAGTACAACTGCATGCAAATTTTAGAGCCAAGTTTAATATCAGCTCAAAATAAAACTGGTTACTTGTAAGAATATGATAAGCATGTATTTGCTATTTTTTTTTTAAAAACTTCCATGTTCCGTCCAATCCGATCCGAAGATGCAATGTTGACCAGGCAGATGCTTTTAACTGTGTTTCTTAATCCGAATGACGTCTTTGGTAAGAGTAGGTGCCTTGGGCGATGTGGAAAGCCGGTTTATCTTCAGCCTCTTTTGCCATCCAGGTTTGGAGTAAAGGGTTCAGGTGTGCCTTTCTACCCGACTTAGCATGGTCGGGTCGGATCTAGCATCCAAACCCAACCACGTAAATATAAATGCATACATGTGGAGCGTCAGCACATGTGAGGTGGAAATGGAGCGTGGTGTTATCACCTCGGGAACGTGGGACCCTAGTCGCCACGAATATCGATCTCTCTATTCCCTATATAAGGCCAATCAACCGAAAAGGTAGAACGACTTTGATAATTCTTCTCATTAGGTTTCTTGAGATCTTTGAATTCTACGTGCATTTGCCAATAACGATTAGTTTTGAACGACTGGGTTAGTTACCAAGGTTCGATAATGAGGTTCTCTAAGAACTATTGCCTTTACTAAGATGTTAACTTTATAACATGTAATAACACTTCTATCCGCACTTAAACTTTTTTTCTTATGCACTCCAACAAAGTGACTTTGTTAACATAAAAGTGATCATAGGAATTATGTTGGATAATTTTGTCCGCATCTAAGCTTCTTTTCTTATACATACTTTGATCAATATACTATTGTAGTTGATGAAAAGATCACTGCTATTATTTTAGAACTAGACACACGTGATTGTGAATGAATTATAAGTTTGGAAGATAAGTTCGTTGGAAGTACTTAAAAAATGTAATGTAGATTGTGATTACTTTTTTTTGTTGAAATTATTTTGGATGACCAAAAGTAGCAAATTCAGAAGATACTTGATTATGCAATGTGTTGGCAAATTGTACTCCAATGTCTTGGAACAGTCTTGCCATCCAAAGTCATGAGTTTGTATGATTCTTTCTCATGTCCAGATACAAACCTTCCAAGCCGAAAGAGAAAAGGAAAGGTCGTTAGGTCAGAAGGTGTTGGGATGAACCTTGATATATGTTTGCAGTTGGCTTCCTTGATCGGTTGAAAGGCTTGAAAGAAAACGTTGTTCCGCGGGGGGGTGGGGCCACCTTCAAGCGATCCGATGGTTCTTACTCAGGGAATCTTTGGGCTTAATTTAGTATTTTATTGAATCATCGCGGTTCTATATGGCGTTTATCTGTCAAGCTCAAGTTAACAAAAATGTCTTGTTTATTCAACATTTTTTTTCATGGTTATAGTTTGTTATCTCTACACTCCTAATTTCACCCAGATGTCGCGTTTAGAGTTGTAGGAGAAGGCGTACGATGTATATCCATGGCTTGTTATCTCTGTAGTCCGGATGGGCCATACGACGCTTAGTAATTCAAGCAAACAATTTTTTATTTGCTTTAGAATGTCTTGTCTTTATGCTATTGGATATGCTTTTATACATTCGCTCCACCTGGCCATTCGCCTACAAACAAAAGCCAGAAGTGAACATTTGTAAAATTTGA
The DNA here is from genome assembly GCA_025506415.1 of Flaveria robusta. Classification (NCBI taxonomy): domain Eukaryota; kingdom Viridiplantae; phylum Streptophyta; class Magnoliopsida; order Asterales; family Asteraceae; genus Flaveria; species Flaveria robusta. The sequence goes on from JACCIZ010000048.1 coordinate 26,191, forward strand.
ACTCTTGATGTTTTTTCACAGAACTGCATTCCATATTTCCATAATGCCTTACAATCTTTCTAGTCTCCAAAATCGACAAAGGATGTTTTCTCAAACAAAACTGATGACCTATTTTCCTTTGATGGATGATAGCAGTTTTACTTCTAAAGCACAAATTGAGGCCAAGCCAAAATGATATTGTTGAGGGTTGGAAAATGTCGTGTTTCATAGCGTAGAGAGTGGGAGAGCAATGTACAAGTTAGACCAGAATCGCAATGCAAAAACTGAGGCCAAGTAGGGTTGAGCAAAGTGAAAAGCTTCCATGGTTGCGGTTGCATCGACAAGGGTGAAGGCATGTTTTGATTTTGTTTTCTAGTGACTCCGCGATGTTGAATAGTTGTAGCATTGGTTCTTAGTGTTAATGGGTGTGGAATTGTTACTAATTCCAAGTGAAATGATAAATAAATTGCAACAAGGAAATTCACACTATTGACGTAATATAAACATAGGAGAGAAAGTTTCTGTAATTTAAATGTTAGCATGAGCACAAACACAAATTACACATGTATTTTTTTTTAACAATTATAATTTCTTCATTTATAAAAGAATGGGCTTAGCTAGTTGCTGTGACCCAAACGATACACCCAAGAATCAAGATGCTTCCAAATATACAAAGGATAAAGAAAATTACCGCGATTAGTCATGAATATGAAATCAGAACTATTATGTTCATAAGTAGAAGTAATAATGGTTATAATGTATGTAATTGTGATTATCTATAACAAGAACACATTTATTTACTTTTATTTTTGTATGTTATGTTTACTATGGTCAAACAATAAAACTAATATTATAGTAGTGATGATTACCACATATAAATATGGTGTAGGTTTAAATTATTATAAATTTAAGATGATTAGTTGATGTTTAAAAATAAAAATTATTGCTTTTTTTTTATAATGCCCAACTAATACTTTTAAGCACGGTCACCCGGGTAAACCCATTAACGATAGTCTACCCACGCCATCGAACACAGACAACGCTGGTGACTCGTTACGCCTACCAATCCAGGGGAAACCCACCACCCAAATGCCCAATGTGGTAAAACATCTGACCCACTTAAAACATATTGTACAAAGTGAGACTCGAAGCTATAACCTATATTTTATAAAATCATAGGATTCCTTCTCCTAAAATTATTGCTAAATATTATAACAAGTATTAATTTACTGATGTACAATCTACTCAATCTTATCCTAACTATAAAATGATGGATAATTAATACTAGAAAAAGGTTTGTCTAGTTGAGGAGATACTGTTGTGGAGAATCTTATCATCACAGCAAAGGTTAAACAAATCCTCAAGATCTCTCTAAATCCTTCGAATCTTTAAATAAATATATTATAAAGTTAAACTTTAATTTTTAAAAAAATATTTAATAAATATTTGAAAGGATTGGTTGAGAACAAAATCAAAGGGCAAAAAAAAGATAGCTATAAGCCACTAAGCTAGGGCCAAACCTATACAAAAATAAAAGCTCTAGACCCTATAACATAAATTTAGAGTTTTAGACCTTTCAAAATTTGAAAACTCAAAAGAAAATTTTCGTTTTAATGTTCGGGATTCTGAAGGCTTTTTATTTTCTTCAAGATCATATTTATACTTTTAACAAAGTTTAGAACAGAAATTTAATGTGGGTCAAAAGATGTTTTATATATATATTTATGGAAACCGTAATTTTTCGTTCTTCACCAATGTGACTTGACATTTATAGATTTACAAGAAAAAGAATATATTAAACATTTTATATCATACCATTCTTTACCGTAATTTTTCGTTCTTCACCAAAAGATGTTTACGTGGAAGAGATGAGCGGTAGGCATATATACTAAAGGGGAGAAGAAACACAAAAAACGGGTGTGCGAGATAGACTTCTAGTGCGTGAGCAATAGCCTCACATCTTCTTTAACGTCTCATGCTATGAAGGCGGAGAAGAAGCTCATTTTTCTTCTCTACCTATCCAAGTACCAATCAAACTAAGAAACATCATTTCTATCTTGAATTTCCCTCGGCCGAGTGACACTCATTTTTCTTCCCTTAAATTTCTAGGCTTTTTTTTTTAATAATTAACAATAATATAACTTGTATTGTTTCAACACATTATATACTTCTTTTATTAGTTAAAAACAAAATACATTAATAACTTGGAATTGGAAAAACCTTCATAAAATATTGAAATAATTACAAATTAAAACTGCTAATTGACATTTCAACCCGAAAGCTCTACAATCTCACATTTGCGTTGAAGGACTATATCCAACAACGATTTGCTTAAACCCTTGTGTGGTTTTAGAAACGTCTCAAATAGCGTTTTTTTGTTGTTGACAAAAAGCGTCAACCTGCTCTTACATTTTGAGTGCTAGAACTTCGTTTTTTATAGTTTTACTTTCAACACATTTTGACTGCTAGAACTTCGATTTTTATAGTTTTACTTTCAACATTTTTCTTAAGTACATTTTTCTAATTCTCAATGTCCTTGCTCATCATCTTCATAAATGATTTTGACCGTATCGTCGTTGTTGGTAAAGTAGGATGCCATATTTCCCCTTTGCGTTGGGGTCTTGTTTGTGTAATATTTTCATTAAGGTTAAACTAGTTATCCAGATATGTTGAAAAGTGGTTATTTGAAGACGTTGCATAATGTCTCGATTCGATACTTGCTCCTTTTTGATTGAGGATTGTTAAACTTTGAACTCAAAAATGGAATGGATGCTCATTGTGCTTGTTTTTTAACAACCTCCCACGAGAATAAATGCAGTAAAGCTTTTTTTTTTATAAAAAAGGTCTTGCATGTTATCAAAGACAACTTCATCGTATCCATAATTGCATGACCTATATATATATATATATAGAGGAGGGATCCTAAGAAAACCACATAATTATGAGAAAACTAGAGAAAACCAATTAAAACGGTCACATAATATATAAATTTTTTTATCACTACCCACTATATATATGTGTGAGTATATATAAATAAGGTTATGAATCAAATGAAAACCGTAGCATGGTTTTCCATATACGTCACATATAGGTTACGTATACATAACCATTTTTCATTTGATATATTGTTACGTATACGTAAGAGTCTTCATTCTCGTATGTATGGTCAACATATATGTACTAAATACTTAAATAACATTTTTACAATTAAAATAACAAAAAAATTATGAATTATATTATTGATTTCCGTGGTTTTCTTTGGTTTTCACATAACTATTGGTTTTCTCAGGAACCTTCCCCTATATATATATATATATATATATATATATAGGGACGAGTTCTTTTGTGAAATATATATATATAATAGATATATAATATATATATATATATATATATATATATATATATATATATATATATTAATACTAATTTGCAATTATATTATGCATTAAATTGTTATACCTTATGCTTATCAATTTTACTATGTATTAGGTTGTTATACTCATGCTAATCAACTTTGCATAAAATATTACTATTACATTTTTTCATTAAAAATATATCTATTTATATATACTAATTTAAGTATTGTTAATTATCAACTTATTGTTATATTAGTTGTATCATGCGTTATTTTTTTAAAAAAGAATCATTTTTATTAATTTCTAATCACTGGGAATTCGAAAATGTCGACCCAACCATTGGCCAAGGCTTCTTCTCCCTCCCAAATTTTTGCTTCACCTTACTTGTGGAAGTCTTTGTTTTCTCCTTTTGGCTTCTACATGATCTTCCTCCTCCGAGTCAGCCATGACACAATATTATAGGGTTTGGGTCAGGTCACGCTAAAATCGGTTTTGGTTATGGGGTTTGGGTCACGATATACAAAGGATCATAGTTGGGTTATTCTATTGGAAGACAGAAGTCATTTGGTGAAATATGAATAGGCATGTATGGTATAGATGGATAACTCGGGTACTTTTGGTATTGTGGGAATTGAAACGGTTGTGCTATATTCGATTGACTTTGCTCGAATCGACTTTGAGTATGAATAGCTTTCGCAGAGAAGATTCTTTTACTTAGATTCATTGTAGCGATTTGCGTAGAGTAGAAGAGATTTGGTGAAGCCAAGATGTGTAAAATACCAATGAATTAATATTAATTAACCATTAAAAAAAAGCATCTTTTTTGTTTAATGCAACGATCAAAATAGCCGTAGGCCTCATGTTGTGCTAAGCAAAAAGTCACAAAACATCATTTTTTTCCGATACATAAAGGGTTGTGGCTATGCGGTTATTATGCCCTCTCCGCCCTAATACCGCTCCAATCCTATCCCAAACAATTTGTTTTTGTGTTGCATAATAATTCAATTTTTTTTTCTTGGTGTTGCATAAAACCAGATCAATTAATTGTTTTTGGTGTTGCATAAATGATAAATCCATCATTCAACTATGTGTCTAGTTATGCATAGTCACTCTTTGTAACAAGTTCTATTCAAAATCCTATTGCTCAATATTGTTTCATAATTTAATTTTGTAGTTTAAGAAATTATATAATAATAATACCAACTATACAAGTGTTTTAAAAGCAAAGCTTCTGTCTGTCAAATTTAGTGAATGGATAGAGTTGATTTAAGAAAAAGTAAGGAATCTATTATAGCTTTAGTTTAAAATTGGGAATTTAATTCCTCTAACAAGGACAAAACTAGGGCCTTTTATGGTCAAATTAAACCTTATAAAGTATCAAAAGGTCGTACAATTATTCACGGGTTTTCTAAATTAGAGCTGTACTAAAATAAAAAAATTAAAAAAAACCAATTGTTGGATCCAAATTCAAATCGTAACGAATCTAGCATGAATGAAATCAAATTTGCAAAAATACAAAATTTTACATAAATAATCGTATGTCGGCACAGCTAGTTGAAATTAACGTAAACCTAAGAGTAAATTTATTTTTATTTTTAATATTAAATATACTCATTCAACCATACAACCTTTGGCCCAGTGTTCTATTGTGTGTTACACGTCAGACCTTCATAATCAGAGTAGTTACAAAAAGAAAAAAAAATATATAAATGTAAAAATAAGTATATTTAGTATTATGATTTTTTGGTATATAAATATAATATTACTAGTTTTATTAAACCCGTGTAATACACGGGTTGAACAAATAAAATATTAAATATAATAAAAATTTATTAAGTATAAAACACTAATTTTAAAAAGTTTGATGTTTTATAAAAATTTCTTATTTTACAAATATTATTTTTTAGAAATAACATTAATAAGATTTTTTTTCTAATTTATTAAAAAACTAATTTTATTCTAAAAAAGTTAAATAATATAATTGGTAATTAAGATATTATTTAATAAGAGAGAGAAGCGGGAAAATATTGGTGAAAATGAATGTGGTGATGACATGTGTCACTACAAGTTACTTTTTTATTAGAGTAGAAGGATTTTTCTTAGATTTATTGTAGCGATTTGTATAGAGTAGAAGAGATTTGGTGATGCAAGATGTGTAATATAAGAATGAATTAATATAAATTAACCATTTAAAAAAAACAAAGTAACTTTTTTATTTAATGCAACGATGAAAAGAGCTGTTGGCCTCATGTTGTGCTCGGGAAAAAAGTCGCAAAACATCAACTTTTTTCGGTACATAAAGGGTTGTAGGTATGTGGTTGTTATGCCCTCTCCATCCTAATACCGCTCTAATCCTATCCTATAGTCTGATGCTAACCAAATATCTCTAATTATACACAAAAGTATAAAGAAGGAAGTGCTTTGAAAGAGTTGACCATGTAACAAAGAAAATCAATTAAGTGTCAAATCTTTCGAAACCACATACAAAAATCTTCTGAAGCCAAAAGTGAAGTCTTCTGAAACTTAAAGACAAAGTCTTTCGAAGCTTGAAGACTGAACTATTTCAAATACTTAGAAGACCTGTGTCCCTGACACACTTTTGAGAAAAGCAGAATACCTTTCCGCTATCAACTTTGAATACTCACCAACTTACATAAGTTGTTGATTACATTTTCACTTTTGTAACTGCCAACACGGTCCATTGCCTAGAGCTTCCAACTTTAGTACTTTTATCCTTTTTTGTAATACATTAGGATGTGATCTATGATATGTTATAGTCACATGTCAAAATGCAATCCGTCTTTTGACTCTACATTTATCTTGTTGTCTAGATTAGTGTCCAGCTCGATTTTAAAGTATGACCGACTGTAGATTGTAGTATAAAGTGTCTCAATGTATTAGTCTTACGACTAAGCATAAGCAAGATAGCAAGTAGAACAATTTTTGTAATTCTTGTAAACACTTGAAAGCAATATACATAATCCTTGAAAACCAATCTTTGTGTTCTTTAGTGTTGATACTTGTTCTTACTTGTTGTTTATTGTTTCATTGCCTGGTTCCCTATTTGATCTAGTAAGTGTGTTTAGTTGACAAGTCTCTAACTGTGAAACTGTTGTGAACCATAACCGGTACTGCGTATTATTTCAGGTTTAAGGGGTATATATATCATACTAGGTTAATGAATCATGTATTATACTGACTGAATAAGAGAATGATTTAATACTAAGACAAAATATATTCATAATATGTTGTAATTATATTTAAGGAAATGTTTAAATACAAAGTCTTTGAAAATTAAAAAATGTAAGAAAATTGAGATGTTGACATGTGTTTTTTTATCAAGATTAGGTTGAGTGTAAATTTGATACAGTTGCCCCTTCTCAAATTCCACAATTTTTAAACGTATAACTTTAACATACGATATTAATTTTTTTAAAAAAATTATATAATAAAAATGTGCATTTCTATATATTTAAAATGCATATAGTGTTGATATAAAAAATAAAAAAAAATCATGTTATTTTTGCTAATTATGTAATTTCCTCAGGTCATTATGCAATCTTCTGAATTGATAAGGAATACATAATAACCTGATTATGATTACATAATAAACTTGAAATGTAAAAAGTTTAAATTTTTCAGCATTGTGTGATTCGAAAAACATCATTTTAGAAAGACACAATGCATAGCACAATAATCAACATTAGACAAGATGATCAGCATTAGACACAATGGATGACATAATGACTAGCACTAGACTCGATGATCAGCATTAGACAAAAATGAGCTACATAACGAGGATTACACGATGACCTGATCGGGATTAACAATGAACTGGAAAGCATAAAAAATTACATTTATTAGCATTGTGTTATTTAAAATTTATTTTTTTAGAAAAAAGCAAATAAAAACACTATAATTAATATTAGACATAATGATTTGATCAAAATTTCACAATGATCCGTGAACAAACGTTACACAACACACTGAAATAACATAAAAAAATATTTTTTATATATCAATATTATACGTTTTTTAAAGATAAAAACACCTGTTTTTACGCTATATTTAATAAAAATAGTTTTGTACATAAAGTTATGAGCGTTTAAAGAAAATGATAGAACTTGAATATGTGGTTAAGACTCAAATACCCTTGGTTTATCATTTAAAGTTTCAATTATGTACCATTATGCCACCGAATTTTCCTAGTCATTGGATCTAAGATCTGACGGTTAATAATCTTTCTTACCCTTTTTATTTTCCCCCTTCTTTTAGAATAACCTCACCCTTACATTTGATATAAAAAAATATGCAAAAGCAAAAATAAAACATATGTCACGAGGTATCAAATTGTTGCGCGCCCACAAGATAACTAATAAATGAAATTTTTTAATATCATTGTTTTTTTTATGGAGAAGGGTTCAAATAAAACGGTTTTTAAATCTAAAAAGTATAGTAACTAATCTCAACAATCAATCTTACTAATCAATAGTTGAGATCAAAGCTCCTCTATTTTTTTAAGTGTATATTACTAATATTTACGACATCACTTGTTTATTAAAATTACACCATAAAAATAAATTTTTTTTAATCTTTAAAACGAGTACAATATCATTATATAAAAATATAATATTTTTTTTTACAATTTTAAGCTTATATGATTTCTACTGATCATTATGTCTTTAGTGCAATTTATTATATTTTTTTGTTAGTTTTATTAAAATTAGATCAGTAAATATTAATAAAATTAAATACTATTTTTTTAAATCACTATGAACTTAAAAGCCAATATGAATTTATTAATGTTATATGTCTAATTTTACGTAATATTACAAGTGGTTTATTTAAAAAAAAAAAAACTTATAACTAATGTTGATATTAATAAAAATATGATATGACAAAATTGCTATTTTATTAAAAATAATGAGATGATATATTATTCAATTCAATATTGATAAGTTTATAAGTACCTAATATATAAAATGAAATAGAAATAAACAGTCATAATATTCTTTTTTAATTGTTTGAAAACCTATTAAATGAAATAGTAATAAACAATCATAATATTCTTTTTTAATTGTTTGAAAACCACCCATAAGTATGTGAGTTATTATTGTTTTTCAACTGTTTTTTTTAAACCGTCTTAGCAATTATTACTAGCAATTATAATGTTTTTTAGTTGAAGTTATTGTTTTACCCTTACCAGTTTTCGTTTTGTTTAGTTATATATGTATACGTAAGATTACCAAAGTAGATTAATGGTTGAGTTTAAGCGATTTCGGTGTTCATAAACATTTTGACGTAAATTTTGTTTGTAACTGAGTCGGGTCAAGTAAAATATGAAATGTTTTCATGCTTATTTTTATGTACGTTTTGAGTTGATATACGTTTTGACATTTGTTTGGAATTGTTTCGCGTCAAATAAAATATGTTCACATTCGACTATAAAAAACCGAGATGGTTTATGTTTTGATGTAAATTTAGTTCGTAAATGAGGCGGGACAATGGTAATCAATACTTTATCACGCCACATACGACGCCACTGCACGTTTTTTCATGTACACTTTGAGCTGGTCTACGTTTCGACGTAAATTTTATTTGAAAAAATCAACTCAAATATAATACATTTTTCATTCAACCGTATAAATTCGAGTTATTTTACGTTTTGACATAAATATAGTTAGAAAACAAGTTGGGTCTATTATAGTCTGTAATTTATCACATTGCGTCTGATGCCGCCGTAACGCGCGGCGTGTTAAAACTAGTTAAAATATATTAAGAAACAAAGTTGATAAGTTGAAAAATATATACTTAAATATTTCATAAAAGAACAATTTCAATCAATAATAATTTGTATTTAACTATTGATTTTATAACACATTTAAGTATTTAACATGTAAGTATTACAAATCAAATAACTTACCAATACAGTAAACCAAAAATATAGATAAAAGATAATAAAATAATAATAATAATAATAATAATAATAATATAATAATAATAGGGATAAAGAGCAAAAACCCCAGTTAAAACATAAAATTAGGTTTAAAATAATTCTGAACAAAGACTAGAATCCGAGAGATAAGGTTGGTTGTTATAGGCAATTTTACTCAGCCATTTCCAGGGGGCTAATATGTGACCAGTAATGGACAGACCCTTAAAACGCCACGACGCTCTCTTGGCTTATGGGCAAAACGGGTCCCCACGCGGTCGGCCGCCCACACTAACACCCTGGATAGGCACGAAACCTTCTCCCCACACTTACCTTCGAACCTAATTCCTGCTTCAGAACTTCCTATTATGAAAACTTTTTTTTCTTTTCTTTTTTTTTTTTTATAAAAACCATAACAGCCTGTTGAGCATGGTGAATGTTTTAACACTTATGTGTTTAGCCTCTCATTGAGGCGACGATCATTAAATATAACAAGAAAGAAGTAATGAAAATTACCAGAATATGAGAAGAGGGGCTTAGAACTTTAAATGCTTCAAATATTATTCTTCAGAATATTTTTACAAGAGAGAGTAATATGAGAGTAATTAGATCGGTGCCTCCATCTGCTAACTAATGACCCTTTATATAGGGATTCTAGCACCGCATAAAATTACGAATATTCGCATAATGCGTATCACGCGGATTTTAGTACAATTATTAAAGTAAAAGTAAAGTTACAATAATTAAAGCGGTTGCAATAATGCAACTTTACGACAAATTTTGTCGGCCGAATCTCGTGCCTTTTGAATTATTGGCACTCCTTTTCTTCATGTGGGGCCTATTGTGACTATTGCCTTTTTGACTTACCAGCATCTGCTGGGCCGAACTCTCTATCCAGTTCTTTCATCAATTTTGCATAGGCTTCATCATCAAGGATTTCATCCTCTGGGTCTTGAGCATCCTGCTGAAGATCTTGATCTTGGTCTTTATCCCCAATTTGAGACGATTCTGATACAGACATGTTAAAAGGAGATTCTTCTTGAAGTTTTTAGCTATATCTTTTTTAACTTCTTCAAGATAATAATCCATTAATTCATCTTCACTGATTTGATCAGATCCTTTAATCATTTTGATTTTTCTAACAATATGTTGAAACGGGCTAGGAGCCTCTCTTTGTTGTTGATTTTCTTGTTGTTTCTTATAAAGTTCAACTGTTTGCTGGATATGATCCAGTGTATCCTGGCATTTAATCTTGCCATCTTCTTTGTCCATCATTTTTTTCCAGAATTTTGTCCTGTATGTTCTCTTTAAGCAGAACATATTTTCCTGGGTATAACCAGTTTCTGGAATCCATTTCCATATCCAAGGAATGCTAAATTGGATAAAGAAATGAAGCGAGGCCATTCCCTCTATGAAATTATCATTGTGCTGAGCCTCAATGATGGTAGGAGATAACTCCACCCATTGAGTATAAAAGGATTTGAATTTTTTAGATTCTCCTGTAAAGATGTCAGGAGTGGTGCCATATGGTATAAGGATACATTCTTAAGTAGAGTAATGGAACTTCCAGAGTCTAATAGCTCGCATTGGAAGTCTAAGTTTATAGATGGCCTTCCTCACTTATTTGCAGAAAGAGTAAGAAATAACTTGCGAAAAGAAGGGAAAACTATAAATTATGATGATTATACATACGGGAAACTAATAGGAACCTGTATACAGGAAGGATTAAACCTGTGTAATGAAATTAAATTGAATCAACAGATTAAGAAACACTCTTTGAATGAAAAGAGACAATTGGGTTAATTCTGTGATCAATTTGCAATGGAAGATAAGAAATTGATATCTTCTAAGCCTAAGAAAATTAGGAAACAATCGAGTCCTTATAAGGATTTGAAGAAGAAAAGAAAAAGGATAGATAAAAATAAAAAATACTTTAAGGAAGATAGGAATAATAGATTCCAAAATAAGTCTAAGTTAATATGTAAGAAATGTAAAAAATACGGTCATACTGCAAAAACTTGCTGGATTAGGAAGAAGCTTAATAAGCTAGAAGATGAAGACTTAAAAAATAAAATCTCAGAAATATTATTAGATTCAGACTCTGAATCTGATATTCAATCCCAATTATCTTCAAATGAAGATTTAAATATTCTAGAAGAAATTTCTAACTCTTCTGAAGAAGAGACTTGTTGTAACAAAAACTGCTGTTCTTCTGAAATTGAAGAAGAAAATCTTTATCAAATAATTTCACAATTCCAAAATATGAAATTAAATGTATTAACAAGTGAAATTATAGATTTATTAAAAGTAATAAGTGACCCTAATACAAAAGAAAAAATAATTTCTTCGTACATAAGAAATCATGAAGAAGGTGAGTCATCTAACTCACAAAATGATTCAAAACCATTTACATTAGCTGAATTAAAAAATCAGTTAAACAAAAGAAATATTTATAAAAACCCTTTTGATGTAAAGGAATTAAAACATGAGATTGATAATCTAAAAATAGAAATAAAACAATTACAAAAAAGTAATACAGATTTAAAACAAAGAATTATATGTCTAGAAAAATCATCCGTAGTTCTCCCTAATAGAGAAGAACAGGAGTCGTATCTACAAAGCATAATGGAAATTGTAACCTCCCAAAAATGGTATGGGAGAATAAAACTCCTCATAGGAGAAGATTTCTTTATAGAAGTTGTTGCTCTATTTGATAGCGGTGCTGATTTAAATTGCATTCAGGAAGGGTTAGTCCCGATCAAATACTATCATAAGACTAACCATGGTCTCAGCCATGCTGGGAAAGGAAAATTAGAGGTAAATTATAAAATACCTAAAGCGTATATCTGTAAAGATAATATGTGTATTAATACAAGTTTTGTTCTAGTAAAAGATTTGTCAAACCAGGTAATACTTGGAACACCATTTTTTGATAAAATCTTTCCATTAATAAAAGTAGATAGAACCGGAATAACTGGAGTCTATCAAGGAAAAGACATTACTTTTCAATTTATTACTAACCCTATTACCAGATCTTTAAACAGCATAAAACAAGATTTGTTAAAAGCAAAAATAAATCAGATAGAATTTTTGCAAAAAGAAATATTTTCTTTAACAATCAAAGAAAATTTGGGAAAACCCAAATTACAAGAAAAAATTAAATTAATTGAACATTAATTTAGTTTACAAATATGTAATGATCATCCCAATGCTTTCTGGGATAGGAAGAAACACATTGTTTCTCTTCCATATGAAGAAGATTTTAAAGAAAGTCAAATTCCGACTAAGGCACGTCCGTGTCAAATGAATTCCGAATATATGGAATTATGCAAAAAGGAAATAAAATCTCTTCTTGATAAGAATCTAATTAGAAATTCAAAATCTCCATGGTCCTGTACTGCTTTTTATGTTAACAAACATTCAAAACAGGAAAGAGGAGCACCAAGATTGGTGATAAATTATAAACCGCTAAATAAGGTTTTAAAATAGATCAGGTATCCTATACCTAATAAAAGAGATTTATTAAATAAATTATACAAAGCCAATATATTTTCAAAGTTTGATTTAAAATCAGGCTATTGGCAGATCCAAATTGATGAACAAGATAGGTACAAAACTGCTTTTACCGTACCTATTGGGCACTACGAATGGAATGTAATGCCGTTCGGTCTAAAAAATGCCCCATCAGAATTTCAAAATATTATGAATGATATTTTTATTCCTTATAGTGAATTCATAATTGTTTACATCGATGATATCCTTGTATTCTCAAAAGATATTGAAACTCATTTCAAACATTTAGAAATTTTCAAAAATATAATTATGAAAAATGGTCTAGTAATATCCAGACCAAAAATGATGATTTTCCAAACAAAGATAAGATTTTTAGGTCATAATATAGAACAAGGTAATATAATACCAAGTAATAGAAGTATTGAGTTTGCATCCAAATTTCCAGATGAAATCACGGATAAAACTCAATTACAAAGATTTCTTGGAAGTTTAAATTATATTCTTCCTTATTATAAAAATTTGGCAGAAGATACTAGTCTGTTATACGATAGACTGAAGAAAAATCCAAAGCCATGGTCTATAGACCATACTAAGGCTGTTCAAAAAATCAAACAAAGGGTAAACAACCTTCCTTGTTTGATGATTGCAAACCCAGATTGGGAAAAGGTAATAGAGACAGATGCCTGAGATATTAGATATGGAGGTATTTTAAAACAAATTTCTTCAAATAATAAACAAGAATATCTTGTCCGATTCCATTCAGGAAAATAGAATAATAGTCAGAAAAATTATGCTACTATTGCTAAAGAAATTCTAGCCATAGTAAAATGTGTTTTAAAATTTCAAGATGATTTATATAATCAGAAATTTATTATTAAGACAGATTGCCAAGCTGCTAAATATATGTTTAGCAAAGATTTTAAACATGATGTTTCTAAGCAGATGTTTGCTCGATGGCAAGCTCATCTAGCTCCATTTGATTTTGAAATTATATATAAAAAGGGAACTGATAATAGTCTTCCTGATTTTCTTACCAGAGAATATTTAGATGAAGGAAATTTATAAGAAGATAATCAAGTCTAGCTTGATAGCAAGACGAGATGAAATTTTACACCAATATCATATGATTAATTTAAGGGTCTGGGAAATAATAAGTGATCCTTCTTTATCTGAAAAAACAAAGAGCCATGCTCTTGACCAAATTAAATATAAATTATGGTCGTTAGATCTTCAATTAGAGGATCTAGAACATAAAGAAATAATAATTTCTTGTGCTTAATGTTTTCAGCCATGATAGGCAGAGGACGAGGAAGAACCTCCTCTAATAGAGGAAGGGGAGCTGGAAGAATTCTCCATCAAATGGGGAATAAGAAGCTTATAGCTTTATGATAGTGCGTCATACGCATCATCTTCATCATCGACTAATAAGTCTGATGAAAAGCTCTATAAAGAGTTCTTGGCATATAAAGCCGCACAACAGGGACATAACCCTGAAAAACCAGCATCATATGCTGAAATTACTATCAATGATAGTGAAGATGAAAACTGGATTCATAATCCAAAGAAGGATGTTATACTCCTTCTCGATCAAAAAGATAAAAAATGGGATGACCAACCTTGGTTCATCATCAAAAGATATTTTGATCAGGGATACTATCCCACCGAGACTTATAAGTACCGGATATATTATGAGGAAATCCTCAAAGCAGAAAACTGCGAAATAACCCATTATAGCGGGAGCAATAAACTAATAAGTTTTAGCAAAATCATAATCAAACAGATCATATCTGTTGAAAATTGAGGAATATCTCCATTAAAGGATAGAGAAGTTCTCCATCCTGAAAGTAAAGTCCCTTTAAGATATAATTACTGGGACTATATAAATGCTTTTCATAAAACATTTTTATTTGAAAACCAGAATTATAAACATTCTTGGTTTATAAAAATTTGTTCAAAAACATATGAATCGGACATTCCGATCTGGTTTTATAAATGGGGGCAATCATATGGCACCACTCCTGACATCTTTACAGGAGAATCTAAAAAATTCAAATATACTCGATCAAATAGGAAAAAAGTTTGTAATAAGATAGCAATTGATCTATTTTGACTTTGAAATAGATTCCTTTAATTCAATTATAATAATAATAAAATAATAATAATAATAATAATAATAATAATAATAATAATAATATAAAATAATAAATAATAATAATAATAATAATAATAATAATAATAATATAATAATAATAATAATAAAATAATAATAATAATAATAATAATAATAAATAATAATAATAATAATAATAATATAATAATAATAATAATAATAATAATAATAATAATAATAATAATAATAATAATAATAATAATAATAATAATAATAATAATAATAATAATAATAATATAATAATAATAATAATAATAATAATAATAATAATAATAATAATAATAATAATAATAATAATAATAATAATAATAATAATAATAATAATAATAATAATAATAATAATAAAATAAAATAAACATGATTAAATACATAAAATTACTCGTAAACCATTAAATAAAGATGAATTAAATGACAGCCTTGTTATAAAAGTAATTGTGACTAATATTAGAAACTTTATATGAACATAAAAACGTTTGATGTTTTAGACATGTGTTTAATATTGTAACAAATTTGATAATGAACATAAATGGTGGAACTATAAAATATGATGGATCAAAAAATTCATCCAAATGTATGAAATATGATTTTAAAATAAAATATAGAAGTATTACATGTACTTACGAGTTTAAGGAAAAAAGATAAGTAACGGTTTAGTTTGTTGTGAAAATAAGACATACTACAAAAAATAAACCAGAAATAACAACATACCTGATATGAGATCGAGTTGTGCTTGATGTAATGTATTTAAAGAACACATGTATTTCAAAATTGTTTTTTAAAATTTGAAAGTTTTACATGAATTTATTATTAAATGTAATTTATATATTAATGAATTTCGTACTAAATAATAATGGATATTGAAATGAAACATTTATACTTAGGTTTGGAAAATATAAGATTCAAAACCATTATCTTAAGGTCTAAACATTTTATTATTATTTTTAAATATATCATTATTAAAACTTTAATTTAGAATATTATTATCATATTAAATTATATGATATGCAAATTTAAGAAGTGGGTTGTGATTATTAAAGAAAAAATATTTTAACCATTAGGATATTATGTTAAAAATGAAAATTATTTATTTCAAAAATGTTAAACCAATTTGTAAAGTTTTACATAATTGATTTTTCATTTATAATCTTAAAAATAAAACTTTAAATTTAAAAATTTTGACATGATTAATTTTTATTTAAAATAATAATTTTATTGTGATTATGACATGTGGACGAATTATAGGTGGACACTATAGGAAGATGCATGTGGCACCGAAGTTACTTATCTATTAATAATAGATTATATTTCGTGTAATACACGGATTTAATATTATAAAATATTAAATAGTTTATCATAAAAATTATAAAATGATATTTTTTAATAAAATATGATTAAGTTACTTATAAGTAAGTAATTCAAGTAAAACAACAATAATATCTTTTTAAACTCTCGTTTTATAAGATTTTTTTTACATATTATTTTTCAAATATAATTTTATTTTTTAATCACTCTTAAAATAAAAATGTGGTTTTAAAAAAGTTAGAATTTCTAGAAAATTTTTTTGTTTAAGAAAATTTCTATATCTTATTTTTTTTAAAGTTTGTTTATTTTTTATATAAAAATCTAGTTTATAATTTTTACAATATCTTTTAATTTAAAAATGTTTTAAATAATATAATTACTATTTATTATTATCATTTATTATGAGAGAGATGCGAGAAAATCAATATGAGAAAGCATAATATTTCGACATGTGGCGTCTTAAAACCTTATTTTATTATAATAGATAAATTTATAGATATACAAATATAGATTTGGAAAAGTATAAGATTAAAACCTCTATCTTAAGGTCTAAATATTTTATTCTTATTTAAAAAAATCGCTATTAAAATTTTAATTTATAAAATTTATTACCGTATTAAACTATATGATATGTAAACTTTAATAATTGAGTTGTAATTATTACAAAAATAATATTTTGACAATTAGGATATTAGGTTAAAATAAAAATATATTTATTTAAAAAATGTTAAAAAATTGGTAGAAGTTTGAATAATTGAGTTTTTATTTATAATCTTAAAATCAATACTTGTAATTTGAAATTGAATTTGGCAAGTTTGACATGATAGATGTTTTATTTAAAATAATAAATTTATTGTGATGATAATATGTGAAAAAATTATAAATAGACACTATAAAAAGATGACATGTGACACCCAAATTATTATTATACTATTATAGTATCCCGTGTAATACACGTGCTGAATAAATAAAATATTAAATAATTTGTAATGAAATTTAAAATTATAAATAAAATTTGTAAATAAGATATGATTGAGTTATGTATATATAAGTATTTTAAGTAAAAAGCAACACTAATATCATTTTAAAATATCATTTTATAAGATTGTGTTTTTTAATTGTTTTTTAAAACATTCTGGTCTTTTTTTAATTTTATTTAAAAAAACTAATCATCTTATAAAACTTAAAAAAATGTTATTAAAATGCTTTGTATTTAAGAATTTTTTCATGTCTTATACAATTTTAAAGTGTGTTTTTCATTAAAAATCTAGTTTTTTATTTTTATGATATCTATTTTTTTAATTTAGAAATGTTTTAAATAATATATTACTATATAGGATAGGGTTATCTTGAGAACCACTATTTTTTGTGAGAACTTTAGGAACCAATATGAGCCACACAATTAAGTCACATGCAAGTCACATGCCAAATCCATCTTTTTTAAATGTTCATAATCTTTTTCATGACATTATTGTTTTCAAAAAAATTGCACCATCAATTTCAGTATTTTTTAGCTTTCCAACACGTACCATATTGATATACTTTTTAAAAAAAATCGTTCATCTATTATTTACACATGTGTATTTTCAGGTATTCCATATGTGTAAAATGATTTTCATAAAAAAGATGTTTTTTTTATTTTTTATAATTTTTTTTATTTTTTTATGAAAGAGAGAATCAAAAGAATCATTTTCGTCATTTTACTTTTTTTATTTTTATGTTATTTTTTATTTTATAAATTTTTTTATTATGTTATAATTATTTATCATTTTGCCATTGAAAATATGTGACTCACATTGGTTACTAAAATTCTCACAAAATAAGTGAGTTATCATTTGAACCCTCCCCTTAGTATATATACTAAATATCATTAATTAGGAGAGAGAGGCGGGAAAATAAAATAAAAATGACTAATATGTTGACACGTGTCATGTAAAAACTTTTTTTTTATTACAGTTAATAGATTAATATGTACTAGGATATAAACCCCGTGTAGAACACGGGTTGTATAAATTCAAGATTTTATTCTTATTAATAGATATTTTCATATTACATATTTATGAAATATTATATAGTTTTTTAACATATATTTATTTTAAAATAATAAAATACTCTATAAAAATAGTTATAGAAATCATTTAATAGGAGAGAGACAAAAAAATTTTATAAAAACGATTAAAGACAATTTGTATAATTAATAGAAGAGAGATGCAAGAAAAAAATATTGAGTATGCATGAGAGAGTGATACGTGTCTCTTAAGAATTTTTTTATTAGTATAGATGTATTATCGCTTTAGTTTAAATCTAACAAATTAAAATTAGAACTTTGAATTCAGTTTGGATTTAATAATATCTATATTTGACTTTCGGTTAGATATTCAAATTAGTGGTCCAGAAAGTCAACCAAACCAAATTAAGAAACATATATGAACACACCATATTCAAAGTGAGGTTTAATAGATTCAAAATGGAAAATCAAAATAAGAATTCCAGTCAAGATTAAAATAATTTAAAAAGAACAAACCTAATTACTTAGAACTAAGAACATATATTTTAACCAATAAAGAAAATATTTTATGCACAAGTTGAGGAATTGTCATCACCTAATAAGGAAAAAAGATGAAGAATCTAATATCTTATTCAATTCTTCTTCTAAATTGTCAACTTAAGACTTAAGAATCCACCATAGATTATGAAATCAAACGTCTAGATTAGTGATATCATGATATGACTCTCTCGTGGACTATGTCCTTTTCCAGTATAAATGAGTCAACATAGTTGAATACAAAAATCGCCATGTTTTATACGCGTATATACACGCATGTTTATAAATTGGTCCCTATGATATGTGTTTTTAACGAATTTGATCATTTAGTTTTCGAAATTACGAACTCCACCCTATTTATTTATCAAAATGTAACACATAGAATTCTTCGAATGAACGGTGGTTTGATTCAACCTTGGTCAACTATAATTTATTCATAGGTATAATTAACTCATGCATATAATTAAGTTACATGTCACTTGGGTCGGTAATCCAATGGTAAGAATCAAATATTATTTGAAAACTATTTAGGTTTAAACTTGATTATGACCAATTTAAAAGGCCTCAAAAATGAATTGTTGTTCAATAAAAAATATAAGAAGTTATAAAATTCATGCTAATTATTCTTTGTTTCAATGATTTTTGTCTTTGCATAATGATCAATAACTTTCCAAATTATAATTAGAACCATTGAAACATTTGAAGATACTACAGGGACAAAATATTCAATTTACCAAAGGCATTCCTAAATTTTCAATAATTTATAATTTGAACATCATTTGTGTAGGTGGATTGGCAAATCTTGAAATACGGTCATTGATTGTTTATTCTGGCTTGTAGAAATCATATAATAACAATAATAATATTATATAGTCTTGGCATCTTCTTTTTCATTAGATATAATATAAAGTCACATGCATTAAGTCCATGAGCTTGTCTATAAAAGGGAGCAATAAGCACCTCCAGTAATCATCAAAACAACTTCTTTGTCAACCCACGGAGAAATAGACATGGTGTGATATTGCTCCGGCTCATCCATCTTAACCTTTACATATACTTTTTCGAAGAAGGATGAGCCGAACCAATATCACTCTTGTATGTTCCTTTGAGAATAGAAGTGAAGTCACCAGTATGTTTTTATCTATCGTTAAAATTTTAAACCATTGTTTTTTTTGAATGATGAATCTGTCTGATGATCTTGAGGTTCATTGATATGTTTCTTGAAACATCATATATACCACATTAGAGGGATCATCAGGCCATGATGCTAAGTTGGAGACCAACATATAACCTTATTATATACATATGTGTCAACATAGTAGAATACAAAAGCCGCCATGTTTTATACGCGTATACATAAGTTTATAAAGTTGTCCCTATGTTATTTGTTTTAACGAATTTTATACTTTAGTTTTAGAAATTACGTACTTGACCTTATTTGTTTATCGAAATGTAACTCATAGGATTCTTGGAATGAACGCTGGTTTGATTCAACATTATTCACTAGATTACTAGAATGTCAAAATCATCGATCTTGTTTGGTTTTGGAAAATATCAAGAACACATATTTCTTCTTCACCTTTTCTTACAATCGACATAAAGTTAACAAACTTTAGTCTAAAGCTTACATATAACAATGGAACGAGTAAATATTATATTTCTTAGAATTCATCTGGTGAAACCTATCTCTCTCAGTAGATTGAGAAATTTAATTGCTTGATTAGTGAAGTGAAGATCTGTGAAAGAAAGTACATGAATGAAGATCCACTCCAAAAGTTCGTTAGATCTTAACCAAGGCAATGAAAGAGAAAGACCATCACATATCCTAACTACAGTGAGTTTAAAACTTTAGAGCTGAAAGTATATATGCAGTTGAAGCATGTGGCAAAGCCTAATGAACACCAAAAAGGCATAAATTTGATTTATAAAGATTTTTAAGAATATGTATAGGCTTAAAGATTTAGGGCAAATAAAATATATATTTAGCATGCCTTTTAAATAATAAAGTAGAATAAATGACATGTTATTTTTGAATACTAATTTCTTTTTAGTATTTTTTTTAACAATAATTTCTATTGTCAGGAAAATATTCACCAAGTCTACACATCGTAGATTGAAACTTACAATCACTTAGTTGGAAAACACATCTTTTATCAGCAATCTATCCATTTGAGGACTTCTTTTTAGTATTTAAGATGTTATTTGTAAAAGTTGAAAATATATATAGGTGGCTGGGCTTTAATTTCAGTTGGGTTCGCTTGATTAGATTATTACTTATTAATAGACACATTCAAACTATAAAAGTGTCATCAAACACACCATGAACTATGAATAGGATTCTTAACTGGTTTAGGCATATCACTTTTGGTTATTCAGTTATTTTGTTTAGGATTTAAGTGGTTGTCGAAACTAGATAAAAAACAAATTAAATAACCGGTTTTACCTATTTTCATTATCTAAGAGTAATTAAGGTTGTCTCCACAAATAATTGATCGAAATTGTTCAAGAAATACAACTCACAAAAGACTTTTAAAGTAAAAATTGAAACTTATTGTAAGTAACACGTACAATTACATAAAGCAACAAACTTTGAAAACAATTTTACTAATTTGTGAGAAAACAATCACTTTTAGGTTTTCTATTTCGCAAGATTAATAATAGGCATGTTAAATCCAGATTTATACGAAATCACCTTCAAGATTTTGACTTTTGATTAAAGTGATAACCAAAGAACAATCTTTTAAGACTCGTTTATTCATAAAATTACCAATTTACTTATATCAAGGCGTAACCTTACTTAAAATATGAGTTAACGATACAAGTAACTGAAAACTAATAATCAACTTTATTTACAAGTGAACATTTTAAATCAACCAAAACTTAAATTCTTCTATATATGAAAAAAGCAATGTGATGAACAGTAAAATACGGTTCTTTATTGCTTGAGGTGTACAAGAACACAATGCAAGGGTTTTTTTATCTTCTATTTCCTTACCTTTTCTTTAGAGAGAGAAAATATGAGAGATTCTGGGGGTTGGTGTTCACCATCGACTAACTCATCTTTATCTTACCACAGTCTTCACCATCGGAGGCTGGAAGCCATATAGATAAAGCTCATTCTTCTAGAACCACCGAAGATAATCTCTTTTGAAGATGAGGTGGTCTGTGATTGTGTTTTGGGGATTAAGTTGGGGTTTACCTGGTGGTTGCATGTCAATTTGTCCTTCGTTTGGTGCTCTAGCCACCCTATGGATGGCAGCGCATGTTGGTTTAGTGCCACCTCTGACGACCTTGTCGATGGTTGCCAACTATTCTCCCCAGTCCCTCTGTTTGGTACTATTGTAGTTGACAGCTTCAAATGATATAGATTTAATGTCATTGATGATGATGATGATAAAAACCTCATCTGAGATTTGTTGTTGCTTTCGTGTTCACCGATGTTCACATGTTTTTTTTTTCTGGTTTCTGTTGGTATATTGATTTTTTGTTGATACTGATGTTGATGATGATGGGCTATTACTCATCTGAGACTATTGTTATTTTCGTGTTATGGCTATAATGACAGAGGTGGGGGTGGTATCGATTGTTTTGGCGTGATTACCCTTAATGGTTAGTAGCCGCAACCATGGGCTATTGCTCATCTGAGACTACTGTTTTTTTTCTGCTTTGGTGTGAGGCCAACAACAATGTTGAGTCCTTTAATTGTCCATTACGCGCGCAACGCGCACAATTGTCAAGCACTAGTTATTTATAGATAATAGAACATAGAAAGGTAGGTCATCTCAGTTCGATTTGCTTAACTCTATTATTTATACACATATAACTATAATCAAACTAAAAAGTTGTTAACAAATAGATTATTCTCACTTGGTTCACTTATATTAGTTTAGTTTTTCCGTTGCTTTAGTTATGATTTGGTTATTTTGTATTTCTATATGCACAAAGTTTGAGATAATGTGTCATGAGCTTAGATTATGGATTTGTGTTCACACCGTGGGATTAACCACGAGTCAATGATCAGCTTTAATTTTCGAAATTTCATCTTACTCTTGGATGATTTATGTTACGTTTATGCTATCGATCATAAACCTACAATTGTGTGTTGTCTTAAGTTTTAGCTTTCCAATAGAGTAAGTATAGTTGATATACGATTTATTCACATTGACCATGATGCTTTTATGAGCTTTTTTGTCACCTTGTTTTAAGTAAGGGTTTGATTATCTATTTATTAACATACTAGCTTTAGTAAACCCGTGTATTACACGGGTTGAATAAATAAAATACTAAATATAATAAAAATTTTATAGTTATAAAATGATATTTTAAGATGAAATATGATTAAAATTATATATAAGTAAGGACTATAAATAATAAAATAATGATATAAACTTTTTAATCGTTTGTTTTTAAACTTTTTTTTATTTAAAAGAAATTAAAACTTTGTTTCAAAACAAACATTTAAAAAAAATATAATTTTTTAAAACTTTTTTAATCATAACTCCTAATATTAATTAATTTTTTTATAAAAATTTTACCTAAAACATCAATGTTAGAATATTTAAAATTTTAAAAAAGTATGATGTTTTAAAAGTTTCTTAATTTATAAATATTTATTTCTTTAGAAACAATATTAATAAAAAGATATATTTCTTAAATTATTATTTTTAATTAATGTGATATTAATAGGAGAGAGAAGCGGGAAAATATTGATGAGGTGAAATATGATGGTGTCATGTGTCCACCATAGTTACTCTTTTATTAGAGTAGGAAGATGTGCATTAGTAGTAGACATTTATCACACATATTGATTATTTATTTACCTTTAAGTTAATCATATTAATCTTGGGCATAAATTCCCTAACAGACCTTGGTATTTTTGAACCCTAAGAAGGATTGAAAGAATGGACATGAACTCAAATAATATAAGAGTTAGTTATTAAGAACGTTCAAGCAAGAAAGATAGTGCCATCCTCAGTTCTTTAATCATTAAACCATTATGTTCTGTCTCGAATTCATATATACATTGTCAAACCGCGTAGTTATTAGTCTAATCCATGTGTAGGGCGGTTCATTACAATTAATAACACCTCAATTAAACCCTTGAGCCTACCCATGTAAGGGGCTGTTTGGCAATATCTGAATGATTAAGTGCTGAACCAATAAGAGGTCTGAACCATTAAGTGCTGAACCATTAAGAGGTCTGAACCATTAAGAGCTAGTATATCGTTTAACTATTTAAAGGCAAATGTCTGACCAATTCAGATAAGAGTTTTTAACCATTTAGCATTAGACCTTTTAACCATTCAGTATTAGTATAATGCTTAACCATTCAGAGGCAAATGTCTGAACCATTCAGATATTTGCTCGCGAAACAAACAGTCTGAACCATTAAGTGCTGAATCATTCAGACATCTGAACTATTAAAAGGCTGATTAAGAGTCTGCCAAACAACCCCTAAGTCAGATTAGGCATTATATTGTTATTGGACTTATCATCAATAAACAAGGTGGTGTTATGCTTCTCGGCTATCTTTATCAAGGATTCTCTTTTCCATCTATCCAGCTTCCCGAAAACAAACATTTTTCTTGCATGAGGTTGCTTTGGCACCCGTGGAGTGGAACTGTGAGGAATAAAATATATATATGAGCATAGAGGTTTGGGTTGGGTAGGTTCCCGGAAAAGGGGGGGGGGGGGGGGGGGGTGTTATGTATAAAGTTTAAATGATCATTTTACATGAACTTATTTTTTATCGTTTGTTTGTTTGAAATAAGGATCAAACGTGTTATTGCTTGACAAACAATAAGGACTTAACCCATAATTTCAGGTTATATGGTAATTGGATTGGCAGACTAGTGCTAAAAATCAAAATCTCTTACAAGATCATGCAGGCTCAAACTTGAATAGGAGCAATTTAGGTGATCCCAAGCTATTAAAGATTATATTAAGAAGTTATCAAGTCAGTGCTAATTATTCTTTAATTCATTGAAATTTGACCTTATTCAACTTTCCAGCTTATATTTCGAACCATTGAAACATTTTAGCTAATTATGCTCATTAAAAGATACGTCGGGGACAAAGTTTTCAATTAGACATTTGTAAAATGATTAATAATTTATAATTTGAACATCATTGGTATAGTGGATTCGCAAATCTTGAAGCATGGTCATTGATGGTTTAATCCTTGCTAATTTTGATTTTGTAGATATTATAAAATAACAATAATAATATTATATAGTTTTGGCATCTTCTTTTTCAGTGGATATGTATAATATAGAGTCACATGCATGAATTAAGTCCATGATCTTGTCTATAAAAGGGGAGCAATAAGCACCTCCCGTAATCATCAAAATCACTTCTTTGTCAACCCAAGAAGAAATAGACATGGTGTGATATTGCTCCGGCTCATCCACTTTAACGTCAGTATATGTTTTAAAAGAACGATGAGCCGAACCAATATCACTCTTGTATGTTTCTTTGAAAATGGATCAGGAGGGGGCACGAGAGCGCACGCTCCAAGAGTAAGTGCGTGTATGCATGCTAAGTTGCAGACTATTATATAATCTTGTTAAATATATACTTTTTTCTGTGTGGATTTAAATATACGAGAGAAATAAATGTTTGATAATTGAATAAACACGTTAGTTCTGCTACCTGACTTGAAGAATACAGTTGCAAAAGTTCAGGCATTGTTATTCGAATCGGGTTTAAAATCTCCTTCATCTTCTCAGGAACCGGGTTTAAAATCTCCATCTTCTCATGATTTATTTAACAATAAATTATTATTTTGACTCCTGTGGTTTAGACAGTTTAACCCCTTTTGATCTAAACAGAATTTTTTGACATATGAGACCTAGAGGTTGCATTTTATAACGATTTTTTTCCCCTAAAACTAACTGTTAAATTATCTTTTAAACTTTTGTCAATAAAAATAGTTATTTTTTTTAGAATCGTTCATTTCTTAACTACTTTTTTAAAACCTTTTGTTTTTATAAATGCTTTTTAAAAATGTTCTTTTTTTAACACCGTTTGTTTGCCTAAAATTTTTCGTTTTTTAAATCCCTTGGATTTTTTAATTCGTTCGTTTTTCAAACTTATATTTTTTAATGACTATAAGTAAATTATAGAATATTGTATATATTTGCAACGACTATATTTCTAATGGTTATTTTTGCAATGATTATGTTTTTAACTTGTTTAAATTGCTAACATTTTATCAAGTTAAAGATATTAAAAATTTCTAAGTTATATTGTATAATCAAATGAAAGGTTATAAAAAGGACCAAAGATTTTAAAAACTTATAACTTGTACTGAGTAATTAAATGAAAGATTTCTAACAAATGATTTAGAAAAAGGAGTTCATAAAAAACAAAATCTTTAAAAAAGAAATATTTATTTATAACATGATTTAATAAATAAAAATAATAACAATAACGGAAAAAACCAAAATAAATTTTTTTTAACTTGTATTGTATAATGAAACAAAAGATTTTAAAACAGATGAAAGATTATTAATTTTTTTTTTTGGAAAAACGGAAAAAATTTTGGAAAAGACGTTTATAAAAAACAAAAGATTTAAAAAGGTCGTATTTATTTATAAAAAACAAGTTGGAAATTGTATATTTTTAAATATATAATTAAATACTTATTTATATTTGGGTTGGTTTTTGTTAATTTAAATAATTACATAAATAGCCCTTTAACTTAAAAAGAATTATAAGTTTTAAAACAGCCCCTAGAGTTATACCTTTGCTCTTAGTTGACAAAACTAACATAGTTAGTAGTTAGGGGTTAAAACTGTTATAAGATATAACCTTAGGGTCTGATATGTCAAAAGATTAATTTTTGCACCAAAATAGTTAAAATGGCCAAAGCACAAAAGCCAAAATGACAATTTACTTTTTATTTTATTTGTTTTGTCGGGTTAGTTTTGATCCATTTTGAGCCCAACTTATTTAACTTAAGTAAATAAAAGGATTTAAAAGTCAATGGAATTCAACAACACCGAACTTTGTTTAGCGGATAGAAAAAGGGGGATTAGAGAGAAGACAAAAAAGAGACTCAATTCTGTCACTGTTTGACCTAGTTGTAGAGATCGGTTGTTTCCCGAGATTGAACCATTGGATCATTATGAAATTCGTACAATATCTTCACAACACCTGAGTGACCTTATCCAACAGTTGAATTGTTCTAAACACGTCTGAAAGTCAGGTTTTACATACCCTGTTCGTGACTGCAGATTTGGGCGAAATCTTTTCTCATTTGTCTTTGTTTGGTTTCATATTGTTAATGTTAGTTAATTCTAAGTATATAGTGTTTGTTGTATGCTTCTAGTATACCTAGAGAAGACTCTTATATTGCTGATTTTGGTTCCATATACTTGATGTTAGTTGATTCCAAGTATATGATGTTTGTTGTATGCCTATAGTATACCTAGAGAAAACTCTTGTCCGGAAGCGGCTCTAGTAGTCTTGTGGTTTTTACTTTTGGTTTTGAGAGATTTTCTATGCTAAAATTGGGTATCTTCTTGTTGTTGCGTTTCTATATCTTTTTTTATTGCATCCTCACATGTTTTTTTAGGTTCAGGGAAGGTTTTGATCAAATGAGGCTTTTGTTCCGCTGCATGTTATCTACCATATGTGGTTGTGCCTTTTACAATCACATCTTATTTTTCTTGGAGATTATTTGATGGAGTCAATTTCAATACCTTCTTCTCCAGGAAAATGACCTGAGCTTAATGGATTTAGAAGAAGCTATTGTACCAAAAAAAACATTTAAGCTATGAATGATTTATTAGTTGCGACTGTTCTTTTGGTTGTTTAAGAACACTAAAAGTTGAGGCTTCTTAAATCACTTTCATTTAATCCTGAAAATATAGAATGGTTTTTGTTCTTACGGTATTCATCAAGTTGGTTTTCCGGTTGTTCACGCAATTACAATTTGAAAATTTTAAACTAACTTTAAATTCAAAAGATGAAAACTTTGGGTTAATTCGAGTAACTCAATTAGAAGAAAAAAATAAATGATATTGTATGAATGTGTGTGTATATTTAGAAATACGAAGTTTTCTTTTTATATTAATTTTAGAGTTTAGGGAGACAAAATTGCCTTTTTTGAATTTAGATATTGTAATTAACTTTTTACACGTACGACTAAAATTGTTGATTTTTAAATCATTTCTCTATTTAAATTAATATAACTTTTTCATTCGTTAATATTATTTTTTTAAATTTACGCATTCAAAAATAGTATGCTATTATCTATAACTAGTTGAATTCGTCCATGCGATTTGTGCGCGTGATGGATGGTACAAACCATGACTCAGATAAATCATCATAGTCGTATGTGTGTCGCAAACATAACAATGGGCTCAAAAACCGAAGTCTAGACACGGCTACTCACCACAACCGGTTGCCATGCCTTGGTAACTAACATTTTCTTTGGAACACAATCATAGCCTGACATATAAGGAAACAACAAACAGACTGCAATAATAATAATTTACTTCTAAAGGGGCTTGAAACTACAGTCCGGTTGTGGCTGCATACCATAAAAGAGTTGCCATGCCATGACAACGAACAGATGGGCCCATAGAAAGTGTGACATCACAATAAAACAATGTATGATAGTGGCGACCAAAACATGAAAGAGGGCTTGTAACATGAACAACACCGTCAACCGGCATAGATTACCACCAGATTCATGTAACCACAGCGACTGGAAGGGACATACCAAAAGAATCAAAACTAATACTCAAGGTGCAAATTACATTTGAAATCTAAAAACCACCAGAAGGAAACCTCAAATCATTTTGATACCATCTTATCCAATGTGCTTTCTACTACAAACTAACTAACCCAATATACCCATTAAATCATGCCAAGGAGCACAAACCAAAGCCAATAAACAAACTTCCACACACATGCAAACATAATCGAAGCTGACACATTTTGACACAACCAACAACAAAGAAGACAACGATAGCAAGAATGTTCACACAAATCATGAGTGGTCTCAGATGGTTGTATCATCATCATCTACTGAACATATTGATACCAGGTAACAAAAAGCAGTGACAATCATAATGCTATACCGTCTCCGATGAGGTTACCCCAATCATCATCGACATAAGATCTCCGATGAAATGAACCCCATCGTCATTGATTCCCAGCATCGACTTAAGGTTTTGAACCATAATAGATCACCCACCGGCGGCGGTGGGTCTAACCATCCACTATGTGCTACTTCGCCGGCCAACCGACTTGTCGGAGGTGGCGTTAAACAAAAGCCGGCGGAACACGACAATGGTCTAAGTAGCAAATGGGGAGCAAACCCCAATGCATGCAACTACCATCAAATGCGCCGGAGTGAGGTGACGGTGGCCGGCATAGGCCCAACCATTGTCGCCTAAATAAAAAACCCAAAATCAAACGCCGGAGCACAACGGCGTTTGGCACAGAAGTTGGTTTTGAGGTTGCAAAACGTAGAACATAGTTGGAGGCTCCCACCAACCAGTCGAAATGCCGGATACAGGCGAAGGTGGGCCGGAGGCGGTACCAAAGCAGCAGAAGAGAAGAGGCAACAGATAAGAACCATTTAAAAATAGAAGGGTTTTACAGTGTGCCTAGTGAAATACCCAAATCACCCTCACACTACTGTTCATTTACATTGCAAAATTAACATTATATAATATATATATTGTATTGTTATAGATTATTAAATTAAAAATAAATTTACATATTATGTTTTTTGTCGTATCACACAAACACTCCTCTAGTGTGTGTGTGCAGGGAGGGGATAAAAAAAACTCATCCTTTATAAGAAAAGTAAATAAAACTATTCCTCCTTTTTCCATAAACATTAATAATTTTTCATACTTTATGATTTTTTAATAAAATGACACCGTAAAATTAATAATTATTTATCTTTGATTTGAAAATGATATTTGTATATTAAAAAGAATAAAAATCAACAAGTTCTTATACTACATGCATGTGTTATCATCATAGAATGTGTTATCATCATAGAGTGAATCATATACACTTTTGTTTGTAATCGTCAATAACATTTAAATTACAATTTCTACACATGTTTACACTGTGTAAGTTACAATTTACACATGTAAATTTACTCTCGAGTAAATTACAAGGATCATCTTTGAGTTTGTTCAAATTTCATCTTTTGTTACTGGGATTGAAAAATTACAGGTTTAGTCCTAAAGTTTGAAAAAAAATATAACTCATTTAGTCCCCAGATCAAACGGTCGTTAATTAATTACTTTGAATAGCTGTAAATTGATCATTTTACCCTTTGTAATAAAAAACAAAAAGACAAAAGACAAATTCTTTTAATATAAGTGGGACCCTCCATCTAGACTTCATTGTCTTCAATGAATGCACTTTCAACAACTAGTCCACCTTTTTTCTTTAATTTCCCACTAACAACCTGCCTTAAACATAAGTACCATTTAAAAAACAACTAGTCACACACTACCGCGCGTTGCTGCGGTTGAAAGCTTTACAACGCTCGGTTTTCAATATCACAGCGTAGATAAAAATAACGTATCATGAGGATATATTCGGATGTGAAAAATATTACCAAATTTTATTATAATTAAGTTATAATTAAACAACGTTAAAGAAAATATGTTTTAAAATGTAGAAGAATGAATTTTAATGATTGTTAAAGAAAATTTGTTTTAAAATGTAGAAGAATGAATTTTAATGATTGTTAAAAAATAGATGTCAAATCAGGTAAATAAATGTAAAACTATTTATTAATAAATGTTTGTTTCAAGAAATATAGTTTATGTCTTATGAAGCCCAATGCAAGTGAGGTGGACAGGTGGGAAACAAAAAGTTAATAAAAACATATCTTTTGAGGCTGTTGGAACTGCAAGAAAAAAAAAACTGCACAAAAGTAAAAAGACTTGTACCATACGCAATAATATTTGTAAACTTAGCTACAGTGAATCTCTCTCACCAACAAAAGTTGATTTTTAATATATATAATAATGAGGTTAACTCTATCTATCAGGCTTGCTAAATTTGTGGCACCACCTATAACATCTCACCTTATGGTGGCGATGGTGGAAGTTTTAAGGTGATGGTGATGATTGGCTAGTGGTTGTAAGATGGTGGTCGTTATTACCAACATGAAGTGGAGGAGGGTATTAACTATGGAACGGGGACGGGGTTTGGGTGATGTTTGAGGTGAGGGTGGTGGTTAGCTGGTGGGTGTAGTGGTGGTGTTGATCGACTAGTGGGTGTAATGGTGTTGGTGGTTTTAAGGCGGTGGTGGTTGGCTGGTGGGTGTAATGAATGGTTAGTAAAGACATTAAATTTTCCCTTTAACAACTCATTTTAATGTTAATCTCATCCCGTTTGAAAATATTTAGACAACATCATCTTTTCTTTTGTACTCTTCATTTTATAATTATAAAATTAGTATCTCCATGATCTTTCTTCTCTCTCCTCACTTTTAAAGTTCAAAATCTACTACTCTAACTTTTTTATTCATCAACGAAAAGAAGATTATGGAAAATGACATGTTGTTGGATTGGTTGAACAATAACTTTCTGTAGATCAGCAGATAATATATGCAGAACCTCTATTAACTACTTACTAATAAACACACAAACTATAATACTAGAATGAAATAACACAAAGGAATTTTTTCAAATTATTCACTTGATTATATTCATTTATTATAATAACAATATTACAAGTGGCAAAACATCTAACCTCATAACCATACAAGATTGAGTTAATTATAATATGAAAGCTAAATACTAAAACAAATTTTGACCATCTTATCTAGGTTTAAGATCAATAGCATGTTAAAGCCTTTGATCTACACATTATGACATACCACGAATGTGTATTATAATTACCTACAATACAATGTATAATATAGATAAGAATCATTTCTTTGGAAGATCGGAAGTTGCAGTGGTATCACCACTATTCTTCAGCATTAACATTCTTGTCCACAAAAGCACTGAATCAACATAACATCTAATACTTAATAGATAGGCAGTGTGTTAATTCACAGTAGTTCAGCAGATAAGTCATTTGATTAAGTCTTCAATAGGAGGCTTCTATTCAGTACTTGAACTTTATCGACAGATCTATCAGCACTTAGTTTTCAGGTAGCTTCATCCTTTCTATATCCTAATAGATTCCCATAGGATGATGCTACAAAAACTTATGCTCGTAGATTAACCCAGCATCTTCTTCAGAAGTTGTTCATACATGTATTCCTTAACATGTCTTGGAGGATTGTCAAGACGAATACTCAGCAGGTCTCTCATGTTATGCCTAGAAAGTCTATGTAGATCAAATTTACTTAATTTGACTTTTCTAGCACTATTGAATGTCAGATAGAAAGAACTAGTATGGGATACAAAACTCCATGAAATAATTGGATCATGAATGTCTAAAGGAGTCACATGTAGAACATCTTCACCTTTCCTGTTTGACTTTGCCTAAACTCTTTGATCAATCTTCACCATTAAAACAGATGCCATAGTTTTATATCTGTCGGGCATATTTACATACTTCTTGATGAGAGAATGCATTCTTAAAAGTTCATCATGGTTGAGTCGTAGAACCTAAAACTTAGTAGAATGTAAGGATCTAGTACCATCACTTTAGATATTAAGTACAAGCGTAAGCATTTTTATGCACGTGTAAAGTTATTATTTACACATATGTAAGACTTATCATTTGCACATAAAACTAAAACCATAACTTGTTTTTTTGTTCACTTAACACATGTGTAAGTCATTTTTACACATGTGTAAATTCCTTTTTATACATATGTAAAGTTATTCTTATATTTCAAACAATCTATACATTCACATTTAACTTCTTTTTAAAATTTATTTATAATAAAAAAATGATATGTATATTTGTAAATAATAATAAGATATTTATTAGGCAAGAAAACCTTATTACACATATGAAATTAAAAAATGTTCATATTATAAAACATGTTCAAAATTTTCTTATGATATCAATATATAACTATATATAACTATTTGTGTAGATCTAATAATAGGGTAAACTTTTGATATCACGTATCACTTTATGATATCAACATATAATTTGTCGATTTTGCTTTAGATTCGTTCGATAAAAGTTAAATTCTATCAAATCTACTACATCTTAATATAATTTATTACAAATTATTTTAATATAAAAAGAATTAAATAATATTAATAATTAATATCATTATTTAATAGGAGAGAGAGAGACGAGAAAAACTTGATAAGGATGAATGTGGTAATGTTATGAGTACTCTCTACTTACCCTTTTAATATTATAATCATACTTGCTTTAGTAAACCCGTGTATTTCACGGGTTGAATAAATAAAATACTAAATATACTAAAATTTTAATAGTTATAAAATGATATATTAAGATAAGATATGATTAAAAATATGTATAAGGACTATAAATAATAAAATAATGATACAAACTTTTTAATCTTTTGTTTTTAAACTTTTTTTTATTAAAAAAAATAAAAACTTTGTTTCAAAACAAACATTTTAAAAATATAATTTTTTAAAACTTTTTTATTATAACTCCTAATTTTAATTAATTTTTATTTATAAAAATTTTACCTAAAACATCATTGTTAGAATATTTAAAAATTTTAAAAAAGTTTGATGTGTTAAAAGTTTCTTAATTTATGAATATTTATTTCGAGTAAATTATACGGACAGTCCCTGGGGTATGCACGTATTGCAACTTTCGTCCCCACTTTCAATAAATTACAGATGCGGGCCTGAACTATGCCAATAGTGTACGATGACAGTCCCTAACACTAGCAAAAGTTAAATTTTTCTGTTAGTTTTTTAAAAAGACCGAAATACCATTTTTCATCTTCTTCTCCACATTCAACACCCACCACCGCCTCTACCCTCACCCACCACCACCACCACCTCTACCCTCAACCCACCACCTCCGCTGCCTTTACCTTCAACCCACCACCTCCGCCGCCTCTACCCTTAACCCACCACCACCGTCATCGCCTGCAGTCTTAACCCACCACTCCCCTTCATGATCTTCTTCATCTTCATCTTCATCTTCATCACTAACCCTACCCAACCACCATCCACCACCACATCCAACCACCAGCCTGCCACCACCACCTTAAACAACAACCCACCCCACCCTTTTGGTTACACCGCAAGGTAACGTGAAACCGGGTACCATTGATTCATAGATCTGATTCGAATAGGTCACCATCGTGCACATTGGTAAACAAGGGTGGTTCATTGATTGTACATTAATGGCAATGGAGGATGTTTTATTTTGGTATTTGGGAAGATGGTGACACGCGGTGGTCGCTGCTACAATGGTGGTGAGGTGGTTGGGAGGTGGTGGGTTAAGGGTGCAGGTTGCAGGTTGCTTTGGTGGTGTGTTAATGGTAAGGTGGAGACAACCATGGTGATGATTAAGGTGTGAAGGGTCGACAGTTTTACGGTGAAGGAGGTGATGGAGGATGGTGGAGGTTGGTGGAGTTGGAGGATGGTGGTGGTGTAGGGTGAATGATGAAGATGAAGAAGATGATGAAAGGGTGTGGTGGGTAGGTTAAAAGATGAAGAAGATGATGGTGTAGGTTATTTGGAGTAATTTTATTTCTAAAGTAAGGGTATTTAGGTACTTTTATATAGACTTAACTGATCAAGTTAAGTTTTGTTAGCGTTAGGGACTGTTATCGTGCATTATTGGCATAGTTTAGGCCTGCATTTGTAATTTATTGAAAGTGGGGGCTAAAGTTGCAATACGTGCATACCCCATGGACTGTCCGTGTAATTTACTAATTTATTTCCTTAGAAACAATATTAATAAAAACATAT
Organism: Flaveria robusta; assembly: GCA_025506415.1. NCBI lineage: Eukaryota > Viridiplantae > Streptophyta > Magnoliopsida > Asterales > Asteraceae > Flaveria > Flaveria robusta. Next base: position 60,857 of record JACCIZ010000048.1, read on the forward strand.
ATTTCTTAATTTATTGTTTGTAATTAATGTGATATTAATAAGAGAGAGAAACAGAAAAATTTTGGTGAGGTGAAATATGGTGGTGCCATGTGTCCATCATAGTTACTCTTTTATTAGAGTAGGTAGATTTTAATAGAAGATATGTTTGAAATCTTTCTTATAATAAATAGAATAATATATTTTGTTTAAAAAAACATTTAAAAAAATATCATTTATAAAAACTTTTTATTATAATTCCTAATTTTAATTATTTTATATAAATTTTACTTTTTAAAGAAACACCAATTTTAAATATTTTATATTTTTAAAAAAGTTTTGATGTTTTAATTTTTTTTATTTTATAATTTTTTTAGAAATAATATTAATAAAAAGATCTTTTTTTAATTTATTAGAATTTATTTTAATATAAAAAAATTAAATAATATTAGTAATTATTATAATTATTTAATACGAGAGATGGGCGGGAAAAACTTGATGAGAATGAATGCGATAATGCCATGTGTCCTCTCTATTTCCCGCCTTCTCTATGACCGTCGTTAAAAAGAACATTTTAACAAATATCATTTATAAAAACTTTATTATTATAACTTCTAATGTTAATTATCTTATATAAATTTTACTTTTTAAAAAACACCAATTTTAAATATTTCATATTTTTAAAAAAGTATGACCTTTTAAGAAATTTTCTTATTTTATTATAATTTGTTTCTTTATCAATAACATTAATAAAAAGATCTTTTTTTTATTTATTACAAATTATTTTAATATAAAAAGAATTAAATAATATTAGTAATTAATATGATTATTTAATAGTAAAGAGAGCCAGAAAAAACTTGATAAGGATGAATACGGTGATGCCATGTGTACTATCTACTTACCGTTTTATTAGATTAGAAAGATTATTTAACTAACTACCCTATAAGTTAAAAAACCAAACAAATAAACAATGTTATACATGTGTTATTGCATTATGTACAAGTCTACTTAAGCTCACTTTATCACCGCCTCTTCTTGATAGTTCCTTATCTTCTGCGTCCTCATGTTTTTAGAGAGAGAAAAAGAAAGGGTAGGGAAGTGACACATCTAGAGAAAGGTTTAGGGTTCCGGCCTAAAAAATAAACAATTATAAAATACTAAATATACCTGATTAAGAATTGTCATATTATAGAATGTTCATGAAAATAAACAATTATAAAGTATAAATGTCAGCCTTAAAAAAAATTAGAAATTACAAAGTATATAAACATTAGGTAGATTAATTAAATTAAAAGTTACAAAATATATAAAATATTTAATGAACAAACATAAATGAACATAAACGAACGGACACGATCTAATATAAATGAACAACTTAGGGGTTGTTTGTTTCAGCCTATTAATAGTTCAGATGTCTGAGTGGTTCAACACTTAATAGTTCAGAGTGTTTGTTTTGTGAGCAGATGTTTGAATGGTTAAGTACTTTTGCCTCTAAATGGTTAAGCATTATACAGAGTGTGAATGGTTAAGAGCTATTATTTGAATTGATAAGACATTTGCCTTTAAATAGTTAAGCAATATACTAGTTTTTGATCATTCAGACTTTACACTGGTTCAACACTTAATTATTCAGATCTTTCAATAATTTAACAATTAACCATTCAAAAGTTGTTAAATAGCCCCTTATCGGGGTGTATTGTAAGGCCCCGTTTAGTTCACGAAATTCTTAGGAATTAGAATTGAAATTGAAAAATTTTCCATGTAAAATCATGTTTGGTTGGTCAATGGATGAAATTAAAATTGGAAAATTTTCCTTCATTTATTGAAATTCATATTTTTTCCACTTACCCGTGAAATTTTTAACAATACAATGGAACTCTCAAAATTAACATTTTAATTTTACTTAAAATTAACTAACAAAATACAAATTAATTTTAACAAAATTCTAATTTTAATTTTAATTACATTTGCAATTCCAATTATTTTATAAAATATTTTGCGAACCAAACCACCTAATGATTTGATTGCGTTACGCCTTTACAACCTTAACTATAATATGCTCTTGGTAGTTCCGTGCCTGTAGTCTTGTGTTTGGATTCAGTAAACCAAGTGAGAGAATTTCGAAATCCACTGCAGTTTCTTCACTCTGCCTGTAATCTCTCGTCGTCCGTTGTTCTCGGTTTCTCCGGTCAGATTTCTTCTTCTCCACTCAAACAATTAGGGTTTCCACACTTGTACTTCCTTTCAATCACACAATGTTCGACTGGCAACACTACACGCAATCAATACTATTCGCCTTCATATTCCTTCCTTCTAGCAAAGCTTTTCTCAATAATCTTCTCCTTTCGCGACCAAAATCTCCGCATCACCCGTGCTGATCCCGATGAACACCAATCCTACGAATCATCGCAAAATCAACCGTCAGGAGCGGAGGATCCTAGGGATTACAGCACCAGCGACGAAAAACAACCGTTGATTGCTGGAGAAAAGGGTAATGAAGGGGTTTATAGTGATAGTGATAGTGATGATGATTGGGAAGGTGTGGAGAGTACGGAGTTAGATGAGGTGTTTAGTGCGGCGACGGCGTTTGTGGCGGCGACGGCGGCTGATCGGTCTTCGCAGAAGGTTTCTAGTGATTTGCAGTTGCAGCTTTATGGATTGTATAAAATTGCCACCGAGGGGCCTTGTAGTGTTCCTCAGCCTTCTGCACTTAAGATGACTGCTCGAGCTAAATGGTAAATTTCTTCTGTATTCGTTATAGTTGCAGAATTGTAGTCATTCTGATGGTCTTGTTGTTTTATGACACTGTGATTAGTAGATTGTAGAAATATGGAACAATTATTCATTTCAGGCTTGGTTGGTTGCTGTGAGACATTTATGGTGCTTAGTTGATTGGAAACTATGTATTTAGTCTAGCTTAATAAGTAGGGTATATTGTACAATATGTGATTTCTTCTCACCTTTTTCTATTGTATTCAACTTATATATACTTTTTACCATTGTACTAAATATATTACAATTTTATGGAATTGTATTTTAATATTTGCACCAATATGCAACATACGTTGAATTTTCATACCGCTTAATCTGACCCTGTAACATACGATTCGGAAATGTATGCATGTTAAATACCATTCTATAAAGTACGGTAAGTTGTATAGAATGGAGTTTATTAATGGTGGAAGTATTTTACATATTCGCAATTAGACCTAAATGTTTAACTCAATCCGTGAACTTCTTTGTCCTAACTGATTTAAATGTCTGAACATGCGCACATAGATAAATGTAACAACATTAACACGGATCTCTTATTGACAATGCCGTGTAGAACCTTAAATCTTTGTAAATTCCTAAATGCAAGAACCTTTTTGCCGATGTTATCATTTTGACACCATTATCTTTAGTAAGCATGAGTTGATTTTGAATCTGTGTACACAAGTAATTTGTTTCTTATCCTAAGAAAAATTAAACTTCACTTGTTTACATCTGTTCAGTTGCTTGAAGTATTGTTGACACTATCCTATGTTAACTACTTAACTATATTTATTTTGTTCATGTGAATGTTTAATATTACTTAAAACTTGATTTGGTAAATGTAATGTTTTCAATTTCCATTCTATTGTGTTATTATTATTATTATTATTATTATTATTATTATTATTATTATTATTATTATTTTAATACCAAATGTTAAGAATAGTTTTTTGACCATTGAAATATCTCATGAATCTTTTCCCCCATGCAATTCTTTTTCTAAGTGAGTCTTATGGGATGTGCAAAATGTTCATATATCAGATAGCTTCTTATTGAACATATTCTTTGTTTATATGTCCGGTGTGTACTATAGGAATGCATGGCAGAAATTAGGTGCAATGCCTCCGGAGGAAGCAATGCAAAAGTATATTGAGATTATTACAGAGTTATATCCCACTTGGGCTGCTGGTTCAACTTCTGTATGATGATTCTCTTTCTCTCTCTTTCTATTCTTAAAAAGTTTCTGTTTCATTATCATTGAAGTAGCAAAATGGGCCAGTTGGATGGGTGTGTAGAGGTCAAAACAAGTTACACAATTAATCTGGTGCAGGTTGAAATGGATCAGGTTGACAGAGTTTTGAACATTTTATAAATGATTAGTGTGTCAAAAATGACTTAAGTAATATGATATTTAAGTAATAATATCCTTTTCTTCTGAATAAAATGATCTAGGAGTTTTTATTAATCTAAATACGCTTTGCTGAATTTCAACCTGTTTGATCCATTTCTTTTTATTTTGTTTTGTACCCTTTGATTCATTAAAGATATAACTTTGCCCGAATCATAAGTAATGGGAGATAATTTGTACACAACCCGTCCATGCACTACCAAAAGTTTGGAACTTCTCTAATAGAGCTTAACTTTATAATCGAGGACAAAAGGATGAAAGTGTGAAATTAGTAATGTTCAAAACTTTTGGTGGTGTATGGACACTTTTTGTGGTGTGCAAATCACCTCCGATACTGCATCTTACTTTGTCACCAAACTTTACTCTGTTCCTTGATGCAATAATCCACAGAAGAAAAGAGGTGAAGATGCTGATGAACGATCAAGTAAAGAGAACAGACCAATGGGACCTGTCTTCAGCTCTTTTATCCATGAAGAGGAGTCTGGCGAGTTGTAAGGTTTTTTAAACTTTTTATGTTTGAGATTACTGCTACGGAAAGCTTTTTGGTTCCCTTACATGTTATATGCAGTCTGTATGTTGTTGAGCAGTATAGATAAATGAGATGTTAAAATAGGAAATTAAAGTATCTAACTGATTGTAAGCTGGCTGCTCTGTTTGTTATATGGAGTGAGTTTAATTGATGCTTAAAGTATAGATATGGCAAGACGAGCTGGTCAAGTAACTGGCTGAAACAGGTTGAGGTCGAAATGAATTTTTCCTAGTAAGGATCATAATTTCCTCAGCAGGGTTGAGTGGTTGACCCACAAAGGCTTTTTTGTCCCCTTTTTAATAAATATTAAATGTGTGGTTGTGATCACAAATATAAATTTTTTATAATAATAATAATCTTAATCTTTTAATAAGTCAATTTTAGGAGGTCGTATGCATTAAAAAGTAAACCTTGCAACTTTTAACCCACGTTACTCACATGACATGTCTCCTTTTAGCTATTTTTTTGTTTGACCCATTAGAACCGTTTGTAGGGATTTAAACAGAATAGCAATTGGTTGTCATGTGGATCCTTGTCTCCTTTTATATTATACTACTAGGTTAGAAAATCCGTAATTATGTTGTTGCATAAATGCAAGGTTATATACTTAGTAATAAGGATTTACATATTACATATTTATGACATATTACATGGTTTTCTAATACAAATCCAGAGGCGTTGTATGGTTTTTTTAAATGTTTTTTATAAAAACATGAAAGAAATGTTCAATATATAAAAAAATTTATGAACAAAACAAACCTAACTTTTTTTAAAATAAGAAACAGTTATAATAAGAATTATAGAAATCATTATTATTAATAGGAGAGAGGACTGGAAAACAAAATATTCCAATAACAATTATAGAAATTTGTATAATTAATAGGAGAGAGAGGCGGGAAAGAAAAAGGCTGAGGAGGCATTGGAGAGTGACATGTGTCCCCTAGTTTTTTATTTATTAGGTATATATAGGTATAGAGATAGAGATCTGTCTGGTCTTGAGTGAATATTTTCATAAGGCTTTTCCATACTTGGTTGTCTTTGTTAAAACTTGATTAAACAACATTGATTGTCTGAAACGTGGACGTGAAAGCTGATCAAAGATGTGGGTTTTAAATTAACGTTAGTATTAGGTGGTGAAATCTCCAGGTCGGACTGGTGAGGTAATGGGTCCAAACAGGTTGGTTGAACTGAGTCGTTTTTCAGTAAAGGCCTGGGTTGGTTGGCCCACAAGCATTTTTTATCTGTTTTATTATTTTACTTTATTAATATGTAATGTGTTATATATGACTACAAAGGCAATACTCGTACATTAGTAATCTTATATCTTTCAATAAAGCAGTTCAGTAGGTTGTTTCACGTTAGTAAACTTTGGGTGACTTCCTCCTCGACCCATTTGATCTTTTTTGCCCTAAATACTGTTATTTGACTCGTATGAGATAAAAACAACCAAATTGATCCATTTATAACTAAACTGGTCAGATATTCAACTTTTAGTTAGTATCAATGATTATGTGAAATGGGTCCTGGCAGCTCTTTCTTTTTCAACTGCATGAATTTATTTTTGTGAACATACTGTGATTTTTATTAACTCTTTATTTTGATTTCTGCACTTACAAAGTATAAAACTTTTTACTTGCATGGAGCATGAACACCAGTGATGGTAATTGTTCACTAGGATTATTTCAAAATTCGTGCAAGAGTGAGTAATAAGTAATTTTGTTTGGCTAACACCTTTTTTCTCAGAAAATTAGATGCTATACATGCCTTTGCAAGAGAAGGTGATACGGAGAACTTGATCAAGTGCGTTGAGGCTGGCATTCCAGTGGATATAAAGGGTTTATTACATTCTTATTTCTTGAAGTCAAACTTTCAACTTTATTTGTCCTTCTATTCATCTTTTTATTTTTTCTTTTTGGGGGTGGTGGTGTTAAACCTCAAAATGCATCGTATTAGTAGGGATTTATAAACATGCATCATGTTAGCCATACAATAAAGTGAGAAATGCATGATAAAATAAATCAGCTCATCTAGAACATGTTTTCCATTGGTGTACACAATGCTGTCTTGTGTGAGGTTATGAGCATAGGGGAGTAATGCATGCTTATAACTTCATATGCATTTCCTTAAGATATTCAATTATCCTTTTTATACTCTCACTATTGTCTAAAAATGCAGATAGTGAGGGCCGAACCCCTCTGCATTGGGCTGTTGATCGTGGCCATATTGAAACTGCAGAATTGCTTTTGAGCAGGAATGCTGATGTGAACTTAAAGGTAATCCTGATGTCATTATGTCAATAATTTACCATTGCTACTAGAGTTAGCAACTTCTACAGTTCTACCATTTACTTGAAAATGGGTCGGTTTGAGTTATATTCCAACTCTAGACAGTCGAATGGATCAATTTATACAGTTAGCTAAAAATGAAATTGTTCAAACTCTTCGAAAGTTGCCTAAAGTGATGATTGAGCACTTTCAATCTTTTAATAATCCGTTTATATATACAAATTAGATTTTATTTTAATAATAAAGTTTTTGTAATCATAATTTATACATTGGTTATTTATAAGATTCAAAAAAAGTCAAACAAATATGTTGGGGGATCAACCGACCATACCTTGTTAAAAGTTACCCATTTTGACCCATTACTCAATCTGCCCGGCCTGCCTGTTTGCCGCCTCAATTGATATCTTCAGTTTGAAACTTAGAACGCTGCGTGCATTACAAATTGTGCTTTGTACAGTGTAGCATCTTCTGTCATTCACTGTGATAAATAGATTTAAACAAGTGGGTAGCCATTGACCGGATGCTTGATTTACATATTTTCAATTCGTGAGCCCTACCTCCTTTTTCATCTCACAAAGACGAGACATGCAAATTGATATTGATACATGTTTTCCTAAGCTCTGGAGGTCAACTATAGTGTTTTATTAACTCTAAAGGATCAAAAGGTTTTAAAAGCCAAAAGCTAAAAACGATATGAACAGGTCAAACATGTCAAAAGTTATACGAGGTGCATATCATGCATAAAACCTCTTCTGAATAGCCAAATCATGTTTTTTCTAGAAAGTCAGATTTTGTGCTCGTATTTGGCACGCTAACTGTTTAAACAAACATAAAGATCAACACCCTGCACAAAAAAGTCCAGTAGTCCACATGTTTGACTTGTTACCTAACCCGATCATTTTGTCAATTGCATCCTAGCATGAACTCATATCTTTGTTGATAATTTGAAATTATGACATGAAGGATAATGAGGGCCAGACACCATTGCATTATGCTGCTGTTTGTGAAAGAGAAAGCATAGCCGAGCTGCTTGTGAAGAAAAATGCAGCAACAGATATAAAAGATGACGATGGAAACTACCCTATTGATCTTTGTGATTCAAAATGGCCGTGGATTCAACCCCAGGCACACTCTCTTGACCGTTAAGTTTTTTGTTTGAATTTCTTTTGTAAGAATATCCATAGGTCCCTTTTCACTTCTGAATTTTCATGTGTTAAAATTCAGAATTCAAACATACTTGCTTTCAGTTTTTGTATGTGTTATGGTTGAGCTTTTAAACTGTGAGCTTATAAGTTTAAATAAACTTGTAAGCATAAACTTACAAACAGTATACGCTTATCGATTTTTTAAAGTTCTAATTTAGACTTCAAAAATAGGTATGTTCAAACATCTCCGAGATCCCAAGGTGTTGTTTTGCCCAAATATAACCTTTCGTCTCTTAGTTTAAAAATTACAGGTTTAATGCAAAGGTTCAGAGGAATATAACACATTTGGTCTTTGACGTCATTGTCAGTGTTAGGTTTATCTCTTAAATGTTTATAAATGGCCATTATACCTTGTCATTTTTATTAAGGAAAAAAAAAATCTTTGGAGCCCACCTTTTTTGTTAAAGAACAAAGAAATATAATAAACTAAATAAGAAAAGTCACCATGTTTCATGTTCTATAACACCGCCCCCATCCTCAACATCCTGTAGCCACCACTTCAACTGCAACAGTCCACTCACATTGCTGAGCAGAGCTTTAGCCGATTTGTTTGAAACATAGTCTGTTAGACATCCTCGTTGGTCCGAAAACCAGCGACTGCGGTTTCATCTAAGATAAGATGCAGCAGCTTGAGGTATAGGCGTTAAAATTTTCATTAACAACTAGTAAGTCATACCTATAATGAGACCGACGGTGGCAAATAGGTTGGGTGTTGATCCTTTTTTTTTTGTGTGTGGGGGGGGGGGGGGGGGGGTGGGGGGGGGGGGGGTGTTTTTAGATATACATTTTTTTATTTTATAGTGTGGATTTCAAACCCTTCTATTTTGTAAATATTTCTTTTTAATTATAGGAGGCAGTGAGGTGAGGTAATTTCACATGCACTTAACAGAAATTTTTTAACGGTCATTCGTCGCAAATACAAAAAATGTTATGTATTTTCAAACCTTTATACTAAACTTTTGATTTTTCAAACCCAGTGAAGAAAGATTAAATTTGATCAAACGTTAGGGAACATCTATGTAATTTACTTAAACAAAAAACATAACTTTTCTTTGTGAGATCTTTATCATATCATCATTTGTAGTTAAGATGCCGTCAACATAGCCGGCCCTGAGTAGGGGCAAAGTGGACCTCCATACAGGACTCACTCGTTCAGGGGGCACAAATTTTTTAAAAAAAAATTGTATATTATATAAACTTTTTTCTAAAAAAATAGTAATAAGTTATAATCCAATAAAAAAACTTACTAATTATGTTCTCATAGGTTATTATCCATTATTATTTGTTATTTTGTTTAATCATTTTATAGAATAAATTAACTCAAAGTGAGCAGCTCACTTAAAAAAATAGAAATCGAGGCATTCACAAGTAAAATAGTAGAAGGCTACGACGTATAGGATAGGAGGGTCTTTGTGCGACTGCCGACTTTGTTAGTTGTTTATGAAAATATGGTTTCACGTGTTATCGGTTAGATATTACGATATGCTATTGTAGTACTATGATTTTGCTATGTTTTTTGGTAAACATTTATTTTCGTTTAACAAACTACTTTATATAATTTAATTCGTTAGGATCCAGGGCCTTTTTTCCTGCTCGTCCAGGGTACTAAAATCTTTAGAACCGGCCCGCGTGGATTTTCTTCGTAAGCGAGTTCTTTGCATGTTAAGTGAGACTTGACGATCTTGTAGTAGTTACCCACATAAGTTCGCATTCACCATGAAGCATGTGATATTAGTGGTTTTTTTTTTTCCGTAATACGGCTACGCAAGGGATTGTTTAAAAATTGTTTCTAAACCTATTTCACCAAAGCGGTTTAAACATATATATATATATACTCAAGCTGATTTCAAGCTGGCAAACCTGATCAGAGTGGGCACCAAAACCAGTTTCACTCTTGATTTTGATCGGTTCATAATCCGGTTTTGGATCTTGAACTTTTTTTCACCTCTAGCAACCATTGTAGCAAATAATAATGTTACCATTTAATTAAACTATAAAAGACCATGCCAAAAATATAAGCGTTAATTAACATTTAATTAATCTTACTATATAAATTATAAATTAAATAAAATACCTTCATACATAGGGTCTTGGTGACCCTGAGAAGTAATTGTTTACAAGACATTGCCGTAAGATCCCGGCTAATTCGAACACATCTTGTAAAACAACACTGCTAAGAACTCTCGACATGATGACATATGAACTTCATATGAACTCTCGATTGTTGTACTATAATCTTTAAAGCTAATGGTACAACAATCAATGCAATGTGAAGTTGATAATTAGTACGGGTCCTATTATACAGACATTTCACATTGTAAATCGACACCCCTATACGTCTCGTATAGCAGCATACGTGGCGCCTAGGATCGAAAACATTGAAATCGAGAAAAATTCAATGGGGGTTGTTAAAGGGCTATACGCTCCCCAAATAGCCTTATACGACCCACTATACAATACATATATGGCTATACGACGCGTATAGCAAATTTCGACACTAAATACGAGAAAAATTCAGGAGGTAAGGGTTATACGTATAGGGGTGTCGATTTATAATGTGAAATGTCTGTATAATATGACCCATACTAGTTATCAACAATCGAGAGTTCATATGAAGTTCATATGTCATCATGTCGAGAGTTATTAGCAGTGTTGTTTTACAAGATGTGTTCGAATTAGCCGTATTGGGGGGGGGGGGTTGTCAGATGGGTTATACGCCCCGTATAGATCTATACAATCCTCCCATACGTCGCATATTATGGTATACGACCCATATAAAAGTATGGGCTATTTATTTATAATTAGGGGGCGTCCTAATAACCACACCCATTAGTATATATTAAATTTTTGATTATGCTTAATATTCAGTAAAGTTGGGTTGAATTTCCATAATATCAAAATAAAAGTGCTTTGTGTTTTGCTAGCTATTGTTTTCATAGTGCTACTGCTTCCACTACTTTATTGCTGCTTTTTCCATCAATCACCAAATTCAGAAACAATTTTGCTTTTATTGTAGTAAATAAAAATTCAATTAAATAAAAATGTAATTTTGAATTTCGATAAGTAAACATCTCTTTATAAGAACTTTTTAGTCACATTTTTTTGTTTGAAAATTATGAAAAATTTGCAATATTATTAATTTGTAAACCTTAGACCCGGAGTTTAAATCTTTAGCCTCTCAAAATTTAAAGAAGATAGAGATCCAGTAAGGAGCCTTTATTTTAAAGGATAAAAGAACAAAAGGAATACATATTTAGAATGTGATATGTATATTTAGAGATTCTATTTTTTTCATAAGTGTTATCAAGTTTTAAGAAGATATGAAGTGATACCAAAGTATACTTATATTGATAAAGAAAACAAAAAAAATCAAAAATTAAAAATTAGCGTTTGTGACATGCAAAATAGATCGACAAGGTATGTGGTTGACGTGGCTCCCTCGTGGTAGAGAATGGCTATAGCCATGATGCTATTATGCCTTTAGAATGATGCATACCTACCAAACAGTAAGCAACACTATGCACAAAATGCCAACTTCCCCTCACCATCAAACAAGAAAAAAAGAGTCCAAAAGTCAAAAATTGATGGGTACCAAGGTGACCAAATGCAAGCATGAGCTAATGATAGTGTGACCAGAAAAGCAGGTTTTGACCTAATTAAAGGCAAAACATGATAGCCATGCAAAGGGATATAGTAGCTACTACAAAGTGTCCACATGCATGTTATAGTGTATTGTTGCTTACATTGATGTAACATAAATTAGTAAAGTTGACTTCACAATTGTGGACTCGTCTTTTGTATATTGCTACATGCACTATTGCACTCATCATCATATCAGTGTTAGCTATTGGGTTGGTATCATCTCATGAAAGCCACTATCTCTTTCCCAATATATAAGCAGCTTCACATCTCCCTTTTTGTTGCATCTTGAACCAAAAACCATCATCCATGGCTCTTTCAACCAAAACCACTATTTTTATTTCATTTCTATTGCTTGTTTACATATTTGAAGGTCTTCGTAAGCTTGCATTTTTTGATTTGCTAGTATTAGTTTTAGCTTGTTAGTTTATAAATGTTTAACTCATTAATCTTGTTTCTTCTTTGTAAATAGTGACCGGAAGTAGTAGAGGTGTAGACCATGTTGATTGCTCTCCTCACAAGGTAAGTCAAATGCGTATTCTCGTTGTAGATAAAATATTCTCGCGAATTGGGTGCATATATCAATTGATATAACTTATAAGTAAATGCATTGTTTAAGAACCTACCTATATTGACACAGTGACAAGTTAGAGTTTTCACTAGCAATCCAACATCCCTCTAACTCAAGAGACTCTATCTTGTTCTTAAACATAAGTAAACCAATGTGTAGGGATGTAAACGAATGGAACAATCATTAAGCCGTACATAAAGTATTGATAGGACTTCATTGATAAGAAAACGAACAAATATGAATATCATTTTTTGTTCATTTATTAAAAATGAAGTTATATAAACATCTATCTCATTCCTTCATTTACATTTGTTTATATATGTGTGTTCATTTATCTTTTTTAGCGTATTAACGAGTACATATATAAAGGAACTTCAATTTTTACCTGCTAAGAAAATATGCTCATTATATAATCATGTTCATTCATTTGTGGATGTTAAAGTTAATTAAAAGAAGGAACAAGAACAAATTAAGTACCATTGATATTCGTTTGGCTCATTTAGATCTGGCCTACTAATCCAGGTTTTTAACTAGGTATCACTATTATTCTGAATTATTTTTCTATGTAGTCATACATTTTAAAAACGCGACTTGTATTCCAATTGCTTGTTTTCTCTACATGTAGGATCGGTTTAGGATACACACAAGAAAGCTTTCAATGCTCGATGCAGTGTTAGACTATGATTATGCAGGCGCCAATCCTAAGCATGATCCAAGGAGGGGAAGGGGTGGTGGCGGAGGAAGGAACCCGTGATAGATCGAGTTTATAAGCACGAGCGTGCCATCAAGGGCGGTTTCATTCTCGATCTGAATACTATTATATACATATTTGTTATTAATGTCTTTCTTATGTATTAATATTTGGTTGCCTTTGTGGGCACATTGACATAAAGGAGTTGATTAATTGCTCATGTATCTCTACAAGCGGTTTGTTACTGTACTTTGGCTAAAAGTATGATTAAGAATAAAAAATTGTTCATTAGCTGAAGATTACTTTTGGGTCATATTCTACTAAAGTATCTTTGATCCTTTAAAGAAAAACCGTCATTTTATTATTTTAGTTTTTACTAATTGATCAGTAAGTAATCCGGTTATTTCACCTAAACATGTATTATTTCAACTTCAAAGTTCAAGAACTAGATGAATAACGAAGACTATCTTTGTTTGATTATAACCGTTACCTTTTTTCTTATTTTACGTGATATATAGTTACCAGCTTCACATTAAACATCCAAACACCATTATATATGGGCAAGATGGTTTCCATCACGAGGTTAGATATTTTAGTGTAACTAAATCGACTAACAAATAATGTGATTATAATATCCATCAAACAAGTGTAACAAGTCAGGGAAGTGCACACTTGTTTGAGTTTATTTTGATCTTTGATACTGGAAACCTTCTTAAGGGCGAAGCCAAGCAATAGAGTTTTTAAGAGGGAACACCCCCTTGGCGCGGGTCCGAGGGCAGCACCCCTAGTAGCGCGATCCAAGGAGCCCCTGGCAGAGTTTAAAGAACAGAGCCCTTAGCCGGAAATTTTTTGTTTTGACACATAGTGCTTTTATAAAAAAAGCATGAAAAATTGATTTTTTCAAATTTTCACATGTGAAACTCAGGAGCAAAATTAGTCAAATCTTAATATGATAACTACCTAAGTCAGTTACCCCAATTTGTAACACCTATGAAATTTTCATATTAATTTTTTTTATTGATATACAAAGTTATAAAAATAAAATTATTATAAATCATGAATATATTTGAACGAGACTTTGTGACTAAGTTAGTTTTTAATGATCTGAGGACTAAGCTTGCAATATGATCAAACCACGAGAACCATTTGTATATTTTTCTCTAAAAATGAAAAAAAAAAAAAAAAAAAAAACTTGCAATATGCTCAATCACAATAATGGTGTGAACTAAATTTGCAACTATCTCTAAAATGTTTGAATTAAGTTTGTAGTTTTTAAAATCTGAATAACAAACTTGAAACCACATAAACAATTTATAAAATTTTCTCTAACTAACAAAACAAATCTCTCTACTCTAATAAAAAGTAAATAAGGGGACATGTGGCACACCATATTCATGCTCACTCAATTTTTCATGCTTCTCTCTCCTATTTAATAGTTAGATAGTATTATTTAATTTTTATAAACTAAAATTACTTTTAATAAATTAAGAAAAGTTTTATTTATTAATGTTATTCATAAAGAAATAAATATTTATAAAATAATCAATTTTTTTAAAACATCAAAATATTTTAAAATTAGTATTTTAAAAAGTAAAATTTTTAAAAATAAAATAATTAAAATTAGGAGTTATAATAATGAATTTTTTTAAAAGGTTTTTTTTGAAATAAAATATTTCGTTTTTTTTTTTTAAATAAACATGTTTAAAAAGTTAATATCATTATTTTATTTATAACTTTGATAAAACGTAATTTGAATTATATTTTATCTTAAAATATTTTTTACGGTTTATTAAATCTAGTAATAAAATGTTTTACGGTTTATTAAAATATTTTATCTTAACTTTGATACCATGTGGGGCTAGGCCACTTGGTAGAGGCTTTGCCTCTTAAACGGGAGGTTTTGGGTTCAAACCCAAACAATGATGTAATTTGGTATGATGTAAAAGTATAATAGATTTGTCGTTAAAAAAAAGTAATAAAATGAATGAGTATAAACCATTCCATATAAGAAAGCCTGTTCTGTGTTGGAGGCGGTAGATATGCTGTTGAATTCAATGAATTTTCCCCCAATTGGATTTGCAGGAGATCACACGTCAGACCCTAAGCTCCACTTAACTCTCTCTTAGGGTTTCAATTGAATTCAATAGAGTCATCTCCCTTTGGACTTGCTACATTACAAACACTAATGCCCTAAGCATCTAATTCTAACTTGAAACCAATGATGGATCGATCAAGATCCAAGAGGTTCTATTACGATCACGATTACGACTATGACCACATGGACACTTCACACAGAACAAAACACTGCTCATGGTATTTTGAACTCAACAAACACAAACAATGAACTGTATTGTATTATTGATTGCTGTGAACTAATGCATCGATTACATGAAAAGAGATGGATATAAATACTAGAAAGTAACAAGAAAATAGGAACAACCCTATAGACTAGGACTACTCAACACAATAGTCGTTAGTCACTTATTAAAAACAAATAATACTTCAAAATCAATAAGCAAGTGTGCATGGCAACGTGCGCATCAGAAGCTCCGGATTCTACTGGCATGGAATTGAATTATTCTTCATCACCCTCTCGTGATTCAAACTCCATGACTCCAACCTTGTGGCTGAAAAATATGAATTTGTCTCTTGCCAATGGTTTTGTTAGTACATCAGCAAGCTGGGAGTGTGTACTACAATGCTCCAAACTGATCTTCTTTTGCATGACCATTTCTGGAATGTAATGATGCTTGAGCTCAATGTGCTTGGACCTGCTATGCATAATAGGATTTCGTGACAAATTAATAGCAGAGTTGTTATCACAAAAAATCACAGTAGGATCCTTTTGATAGAAACTGAGATCTTCGAGTATCCTCGTTATCCAAACAGCTTCACATGCAGCTTCTGTTGCTGAAATATATTCGGCTTCCGTACTTAACAAAGCTACAGTAGGTTGTTTTTTCGATCGCCAAGCAACAACACCACTCCCTATAGAAAACATGTAGGCAGAAATACTCTTCCGGTCATCAACACAACTAGCCCAATCGCTATCATTATAACCCACCAACTTGATTCCTGCCAATCGTTTGTACCATATTCCAAATTTTGTAGTACCTGCCACATACCTTAGAATTCTTCTTGCAGCACCAAGATGTAGCTTAGATGGTTGTTGCCTGAACCACGAAACAAGACTTACAGCATATGCCAAATCTGGCCGTGAGTGAGTCAGATATATGTCCTCCCACCAAGCTTCTGTATAACTCCTCATTCACTTTATTTGCCTCATCATGCAAGTGAAGTTTCTCATTACTATTCATTGGAGTAACTTCCTCGTTGCAGTTCTTCATCCCAAACCGGTTGAGTAGAGTGTTTGCATACCGTTCTTGACATAAGAAGATACCACTCCTAGATTGCTTAACTTCAAGACCCAAGAAATACTTGAAAGACCCCATATCAGGCATTTCAAACTTTTGCATCATCTTGATCTTAAATTCTTCCATCATGAGAGGACAAGAAGAGGTGTAAATAATATCATCCCCATATCAGCCATGAGGGTGGTTTAGAAATCCTCCTAGATGGTTTGGCAGTTTGGTGAGGTAAGGTAGAAGGTAGGGTATGATTTTGAGTGGTGGTTTCATGGGTTTGCGTGGGTTGTGGAGGTGAGAGATTTAATGGAGGCAGGTTTGAGGAGTTGACTCTATGGGACTAAGGGTAGGCATAGTACTTGTACTAGATGAAGTGATGGATTCAATTTCACATGGGAAGGGGTCTGTAAAGTGGGTGCCTTTATTTTGTGGGGTAGGTTCATTGTCATTGCTCCAAGACCACTTAGTATCCTCAAGGAATACTACATCCCTTTTTACAGAGAACCTTTTAGTAGTTGAACAACTTGTATCCTTTACTCTGTGATGAATATCCAATAAAGATATTCTTTTCAGACTTGTTATCCAGCTTTCTTCTTAGTTGAGAGGGTATCAACCCATAAGCTACACATCCGAAGGTCTTTAAGTGTGATACCATAGGTTTCTTACCAAACCAGGCCTCTACTAGGGTTCGATTAGCAAGAGCTTTAGTAGGTGAGTGGTTGATAACATAGATGGCCGTGGCAACCGCTTCTGCCCAAAGGTAGTTAGGCAAATCTTTTTCTTAAAGCATGCTTCGAGTCAAATTCATTATGGTACAGTTTTTCCTCTCCACAACCCCATTGTGTTTAGGAGTGTAAGGAACCGTTAACTCTTTTTTTATGCCATTCTGCTCATAGTATGCATCAAATTCTTGAGAGCAGAATTCCCCACCACGATCTGAACGTAGAGTTTTAATGAAAGTGCCACACTCCTTTTCAACTAAAGCTTTAAATGATTTAAACTTCATAAAAGCGTCACCTTTATTAGCAAGAAAGTAAACCCAACACATTCTTGTCAAATCATCAATGAAAAGTAAATAGTATAAACTATTACCTAGACTTGATACATGCATGGGACCACACAAATTCATATGGACAAGTTCAAGTTGGATTTTGCATGCCATGATGAAGCCTGAAAGGGGTTCCTGACTTGCTTTCCAGTTACGCATGCTTCACAGAAGACTGATTCATGGATCTTAGGCAGGCCCACAACCATTTCTTTGTCATAAAGTCTCTTGAGGCCATCAAAGTGAAGATGGCCATACCTGTAATGCCATCTAAATGCTTTCGTATTACGGGCAGATAGGTCTGGTACTAAGATAAGACTTGTGGCATCGAATATGAGCATGTTGTTACTCGTCACTGCTACTGTGAGAAGAACTTTGCTTGTTTCTCTATTCAAGATAACACACTTTCCATTTGAAAAACGTAGTTCATAACCCTTTCTCATCAATTGGCCAACACTGAGAAGGCTGTATTCAAGTTTTGGAGCATAGTAAACGTTCTCCAAAAGCTTGAATGTGTGATCACTCGTTCGAATTTTTACCGTGCCCTTTCCTTCAACTTCGAGTTTCTTCCGATCGCCTAAACGAACTCCCAGCTTAAATGACTCATCAAGAGTAACAAAGATATCTTTGGTGCCTGTCATATGATTAGAGCATCCCGAATCGATAAACCATAAATGATTAAAGTTACCGGAGGGATGTTCGGTGGAAGCAATAAGGAGAAGTTGATCATTGGTTGGTTCCTCATCTTGTTCATGATTGTCTTCATTATCTGCCACATTCACTTGGTCCTCATTGTTATACCAACAATCCTTTTTTAAGTGCCCAAACTTCTTGCTACAAAAGCATCGAGGAACCTTGCTTTTGTCAAGCACTCCTCTACCTCGTCCAGATCCTTGTCCTCGTGCAGGTGCTCGACCGTGTCCTCTCCCACGAACCGGTCGTTGATCATGATACACTTGTAAAGCTTGCTCCTCTTGTCGTTCTGCTGATTTAACAGGACTCTCAAGAGAACTTCTACTTTTCATTCTTTCTTCTTGGGACTGCAAGAGCCCATAAGCTTTACAGGGGTGATGTCGGTTGAATCATATACCACCTCAATAGATGGTATCACATAATCGAACTTAGGAGAGAGGCTCCTAAGTAGTTTTTCGACCACCTTTTGGTCGGTGAGTTCTTCACCGAACGATCTTTGTTGTTCGACATTGTTCATCACCCGTGAGAAATAATCACCTACATTCTCATCATCTTTCATGAACAGATTTTCAAAGGCCCTACGAAGCCCTTGAAGTTTCATAGCTTGTACTTGAGAATCACCTTGGAACTCCACACGCAAGGTATCCCATGTTTCTTTTGCCGAATCTGCAGTAGCAATCCGAGAGAAAAGACTATCATGAACACCATGTTGAATGATAGTCATTGCTTGGGCATCTTTCTTCTTTGTTTCCCGATTGTTAGCAGCACCATCTCCTACGGCTGTGATGCCCTGAAACACAACTCCCAGAGGTCTTTGGATCTTAGAATCGTTTTCATACGTAACTCCAGTGTTCATAACCTTCCCCTTTGAAGACTGATCTCTGATACCAATTTGATGGTATTTTGAACTCAACAAACATAAACTGAACTAGAAATATTTGAATAACAATCAAGAGCTTATTGTATTATTGATTGCTATGAACTGATGCATCGATTACATGAAAAGAGATGGATATAATACTAGAAAAGTAACAAGAAATAGGAACAACCCTATAGACTAGGACTACTCAACAGAATAGTCGTTAGTCACTTATTCAAAAACAAATAATACTTCAAAATCAATAAGCAAGTGCATGGCAACGTGCGTATCAGAAGCTCCGATTCTGCCGGCATGGAGTTGAATTATTCTTCATCAACCGCTAAACCACCACTCCACCTCCGGCCACCATTACCGCCGGACCATCGTTGGCGGAGGCCGGAAACCACAGGATCCTTCTTCCCTTATGGTCACCACCAGTTATGAGATCTTATGCCATGACCCTAAAGCTGGAAGAGTAATCGGTAAGTCAGGAAGCATAATCAGAGCCATAAGGGAGCACACCGGAGCTTGGATCAACGTGCACGAGTTGTTGCCCGGAGACGAAGAGAGAATAATCGAGGTCTCCGACACACGCCGGAGGGATCCCCGATGGGAGAATGCCTAATTTCTCTCATGCACACGAAGTTTTGATTTTGATACATGAGAGGATTTTGGAGAGTGAAGGAGGTGGATACAGTTTGAGGTATGGAGTGTAGAAAGTTGTGGGTTTCGAACAAAAAATCAAACATAATAAGAACGAGAAAACTAACCAAATAAACAAACCTGACACTTGACGAATTTTGGAACTTGAATGTAATCTTCAAATAACTAAACTTGGATCAATCTCTGAATCGTGAATCACTATTAGATAAACCTATTTCGCGGGTTACACGCGAATGATTTATCGGATTAGATAGAGATTTCTTGATGGAGTCGAATTTGATTGAATCTATGATGTTACTTTTGAAACTTCTTGTAACCGTGATCTTGTTCTTGATCTAGCGTCCTCAAAGAAGCTAAAACATAGATCTTTATATCCGTCCTTTCTAATTGTGTCAAACGACCAACAATTAAATGGGCTTTTGAGATCAAAAAGCATTAATCTTATTAATTAGTTAGGCCCAAGTAATTATTAATTAGAAGCCCAATATTTAAATAAAGTCCAAATAACATTTAGAATTAAATCGAGTTCGCACTCCCGCGACACATAACTCATTTAATTTCTTTTATTATTTTCTCGATCAACAAGTTAATCCAATATACTAAAATATATACGCGTTGATAACACTAAATTTACCAACATGGAGGAGGTGATGAAGATGATGATGCTATGTGTGGTTAAAGAGGGAGTGTTGGCAGCAGCAACAGGTTCGTGTCTAGGCTGGTGGTATCTAGGATGCATGTTGGGAGTTTGCTTGGGAGAGGAGGGAAGATTATTGAGCAAATGAGGATGGAAACTAAAACTCATATTAGGGTTTTACCTAGAGATCATACCATACCAAGATGTGTTGATATGTCTCAGGAATTGCTCAGGTTACAAACCCCTAAACATAATTAGTTGCTATATACAAATACCTGTAAAAGGTGATTCCCAGCTGCATCTTGGTAATTACCTGTAATGTAGTTATTTGGAGGCTGTCTTTCACTTTATCTACCGCATTTGGTTTTCGATTTTACTGTGTTGTTTGTTATCTGTTTGCTAAAGTTTTATTCTTGACAGTATTCTTATATAGATTGATAAGTTTCAGTTTCATGTTCTTTTTTTTTTTTTTGTATGTATTAGATTGTTTTCCAAGATGTGTAAGCATGTGCTTGTCTATGAGCAAAACTCATGCAATCCTGATAATCTAGTGATTCTCAAGAATCCTGTATGAGTGCCAAAGCTGTGCTTCCTTGGTTGATAGAACAATTGGTATAACAACTAATAGAAAAATAAGGCTGCAGTCAGCACAACTTTATTAACTCGAAAACAAGAAGAAGATTGGTACATCTTTTCATCTTATTCTAGCCTCTATTTATAGGGAAAAATAACTCTTAATCGAAATTAAACTGATTGCCTAAATCAAGCATAGCATGATTTTAGGCATGATTATTCCTTGACTGAATAATTAGGGATCTTGACAGCTGGAATATTCTTGCCTTAATTACCGGAATTTACCAACATTCTCCCCCTTAATTCCGGTCTTCTCTTCTGATAGATCTTCAACTCCCAAATTTCTCTCATATCAATAAATTTGACTCTAGGCAAAGCCTTAGTCAATATATCAGCTCTTTGCAAGTTACCTGCTACATGCTCGATGGTCACTAAGCCATTTTCAACACATTCACGAATAAAGTGATATCGTGTATTAATGTGTTTACTACGCCGTGGAAAACAGGATTTTTAATCAATAAAATGGCAGATTGGTTATCCACACATAACTTTATAGCTTCCACACCCTTTTCCTTTTTTTTCTTCGAGTAATCCTTTCAACCAAACTGCTTGACATGCTGTAGCAGTTGCTGCCATGAATTCAGCCTCACAGGATGACAAAGCAACAGTGTTTTGTTTCTGGCTGCACCAAGATATTGGACCTCCCCCGTAATAAATACCATCCCTGTTGTGCTCTTGCCATCCACTCGATCAGTTGATGAGAGCTGTCACTGAAACCGACCAGCTTTCCATTTTCATTCTTGTATATCGTATGCCAAAATGCAATGTGCCCCTCAGGTTCTACGTACCTGCTTAACAGCTTGTAAATGGGACACTTTGGGTGCTTCCATGAATCTACTAGCAACCCCTATTACATAACTTATGTCTGGTCTAGTGTGGGTGATGTACCTCAATCGTCCGATAAGTCTCCTGTATTCAGTTGTATCAACAGGTGCTGCTTCATCATCTTTCGTAAGCCGCAAACCTGGGTCCATTGGAAACTTAGTCGAATTGGCTTCCCACATGTTGGCTTCCTTTAGAATCTTGATTGCATATCCCGTTTGCTTCAATGAAATCCCTTTGTTGTCTTGAATTACTTCTATTCCCAAGTAGTAGTTCAGCAGCCAGATTACTCTCATTTCGAACCGCCCCTTCATTTCTCCTTTGAAACAGGTTATATCATCAGTACTCGAACCTGTTATAATAAGGTCATCTACATACACACCAACTATCAAGATTCCTTTTCCTTTTACCCGCTTGTAAACCGCATGCTCTCTTGGACATTTACTAAAACCGAGCTGTTGTAGTGTGCTGTCTAACTTTGAATTCCAGGCTCTTGGAGCCTGTTTTAGGCCATACAGAGCTTTTCTCAGCTTGTAAACGTGGTCTTCCTTTCCTGGTATCTCATAGCCTTCGGGTGACATACAAAAACTTCTTCCTTTAAGTCACCATATAGGAAGGCAGTTTTTATGTCAAGATGATGAACTTCCCATGCGTTTTGGGCTGCCAAAGCAGAATCAAACGAACGTTTCTATTCTAGTGACAGGAGCGAAAACTTCATCGTAATCAATGCCATGTTTTTGAACATACCCTTTTTGCTACTAGTCTTGCTTTATAGCGAGTGACTTCTCCTTTAGCATCTTTCTTGATCTTGTAGAGCCATTTCAAACCAATCGGTTTGACTCCTTTGGAGGCTTTACTAGACTCCACGTGTGTTTCGCTCGATTGAGTTTAATTCTTCTTGCATGGCTGTTTCCCACTCCTTTCTTCCTTTGCTTCATAAATGTGGCTGGTTCTTCACTGTGCAGCATTCACACTTAACACTCGTTCAAACTCATTTGTTGTGTAGGTAGTGTTCTTGAATAATATCTTTCAAGGGTTGAGCACCTTGAGGAGGGGTGTGATCATAATGAGAGCTAGAAATGCTTGAAGGGCTGCTTGAATCTTCACCAAGATTTGACATGTTTGAGTTAACTGGAGTGTTGAACAATGACTGTCTTGTTCATAAGTTGGGCTGTTTTGAGATCCAACTGGGCTGTCCGGAGAGACAACTGGGCCTGGCCCAGTTTGCATTGGGCTGAATTGACCAGATTGGTCCTCGCTTTGATTGGGCAAGGTCCCAACTAGTCCGGTACTGTACTTCCTCCTTGTGATCCCCCATGGTTGTGAATTGTAAATTCGAAACTATTCACACTGTTTTCCTGTTCTGTTTCTTTAGACCAGTCCCAAGGCCCTTCTCTTCTTCGAAACGAACATCCCGGCTAACACATATTTTTCCGCTCATTGGGTTGTAAGCCGATAGGCTTTACTTCCCGGTTCACTTCCAAAATACACCATTGGTTCGCTTCTATCACCAAGCTTAGTAAGCTTTGTAGGTGGCACCTTGACATGAGCCATGCAACCAAAAACTCTCAAATGTTCCAGGTTTGGTTTCGGTTCTTCAAGGCTTCATAGGGCATTCTATCTTCCAAGACTTTTGTTGGAGAACGATTTAAGAGATACACGGCATGACGGACAGCTTCTCCCCACATAACTTGTGGTAGATTCATGGCCTTTACATGGATCTAGTAGTCCAAGAATGGACTGATTTCTTCTCTCTACTACCCCATTTTGCTGAGGGGTATACGGGGCTGTCAAGTGTCTTTCAATTCCCTCTTTGCTGCAAAGTTGATTAAATGTATTGGAAACAAATTCCCCGCCCCGGTCTGTTCTCAAAGCTTTGATCTTGTGCCCATATTGCTTCTCCACCAGTGTGTTGAAAGAGGCAAAAGTATCACATGCTTGATTTTTGGCCTTAAGCATATACACCCACATATAACGACTATAATCATCAACGAGTAATAGGAAATACCTATTCCCGGATGGTGTGGGTGGTGTAATTGGGCCACACAAATCAGCATGGATAAGTTCAAGTGGAGAAGTGGCCCGAAAAGATGACTTTGCAGGAAAAGGCAGCCTATGTTGCTTTCCTGCCAAACAAGCTTGACAAACTTGTGATTTGTGGTTGATCATCGGCATCCCACGTACCATCTTTTCACCTGTCAATCTTTGCAAAGCACCAAAATGAGATGGCCGAGACGTGCATGCCATAACCATGCAGTTTCGTCCATCTTAGTAAGTAAACATATGGGTGGAACAATGTTTAATTGGATTTGTATAGCCTGTTTAGTGATCGTTGAACTTTCATTAGCAGGGTTTGATTTTTTTCATATAGCCACAAATTTCCATCTTCCATAACAACTTTGCAGCCCACTTCAGTGAACTGACCAAGGCTCAGATGTTATTACAAAGATTAGGAATATAGTAAACGTTATTCACTAACCTTTGATCTCCTGTTTTGCATTGCAACAGGATTGAGCCTTTTCCTTTAATCTCGACATCCGGATCCATCTCCAAATCGACATGACCAACCGTCTTCTCATTTAGTTCACTGAAGAATTCTTTCTGCCCGGTCATATGATTTGAAGCCCCGTTATCCAAGTACCAAGTGCTATCATTGAAATTATCCTTGGCATAAAGACTTGGAAAAACTTTTTCTTCATTTAGCATTACAACCTCTTGAGAGCACGAGGCCATAAGTAAAGCTGGTTCATCAATTGTAACACTTGAAACTACCTTTACCACGGTTACGATTATCGTCCCGGTTTGTGTGGTAACTGTCACTGTTTGAGCGTCCTCGCCCACGGCCAAAACTTCTGCCTCCTCGTCCACGACCACGAGTAGTTGGTCCACGTCCTCGACCGGCATATCGCTCTCCATCAATTGACTGTTTACCTCGATTATCTGATCGAGTAAACATCAGTTTGTGTTGGCTGTCACTTGATCCTTCAACACTTTTAGTCGTTCTTCAAATGCTTTTAAACGACCTACAGCTTCCTCAAATGGCATGGTTTCCAAGTCTGCAAACTGTTCTATATGCAACAATAGGCATGTATTTAGTTGGCATAGAACTAAGGAGTTTCCTTACAGTGATTTCTTCATCAATTGTTGTTCCAAGCCCTTTGAATTTTGCCACAATGTTTGATATCTTTCCAGCAAATTCATCAAGTGCTTCACCGTCACCCATCTGCAACTTCTCTAGTTCGGTTCTAGGGTTTGAATTCGAGCCTTCTGCACTCGATCAGCCCCGAGAAATCGTACCCGTATTGATTTCCAAACTTCCCTGGAATTGGATGCTTTTGCTACCTGCAAAGAACATCTTCTGGCAGTGATTGAAAGATGAAGGCTCTTGCAGTCAGGTTCTTTCTTGATTCAATAGCTTCTGTGCTTTCTGGTCAACTGCATCCCATAACCCATTGGCCTGCAAAATTGATTCAAAATGATCGCCCAGGTCGTGTAATTATGGTTGTCAATTTTGGGCATTGAAGTGAAAGATGT
>JACCIZ010000235.1:0-61585 GCA_025506415.1 Flaveria robusta
TGATTTTAGGAGTTATTCGTGTGGTTATATGTTTGGTTATGGTTTCGAATCAGACTAATCATTCTATGTTCTATTTGTCATTTATTGTTATGATTCTGATGATAATTATAATAATATTTGATTACATTGATTTAGTAGTGCGTTCAAATAAGAGAACTATAGTTGTTTGATGTTTTAGTATAACTAGTTCCTTTCCCACGTATTTAGTAATGCTTTCGTAAATACTCTTATACACAAATCTGTAGTTGCATAATTTTGATTGACGTATAAGAAAATCCTATTTACTTGATCATATTACATTGATTTAACTTCTTTTTAATCCACCAAACATTATGTTTTTTGTTGTTTGTCTGGTTACTTTCATTCCACCACTGTAATTTGATGATTGATTCTTATAAGTGGATACGAGTAGTTTCGTGATCCTTACAACTGGTTTCCTTGTCTTAATGGTAAATAATGGTTTTTGTATATCAACAGTTGTTATTAAGATGGATTTGTGGAGTTTTGAGGGAAGAGTGTTCGAAGATGGTTATAGAGGTTTCTGATGAGTTTCGGGTAGTAATGGATTGATTTTAGGAGTTATTCGTGTGGTTATATGTTTGGTTTTGGTTTAGAATCACACTAATCATTCTAGGTTCTATTTGTCATTTATTTTTGCGATTCTGATGATAATTATAATCATATTTGATTACGTTGGTTTAGAAGTGCGTTCAAACAATAGAACTATAGTTGTTTAATGTTTTAGTATAACTAGTTTATTTTCCATGTATTTAGTAATGCTTTCATAAATACTCTTATACACCCATCTATAGTTGCATAATTTTTATTGACGTACAAGAAAATCCTATTTACTTGATCTTATTACATTGATTTAACTTATTTTTGATCGATCAAACATTACATTTCGTGTTGTTCGTCTGGTTACTTTCATTCCACCACTGTAATTTGATTATTGATCTTATTAAGTGGATACGAGTAGTTTCGTGGTCCTTACAACTAGTGTCCTTGTCTTAATGGTTAATAATGGTTTTTGTAGATTAACAGTTGTTATTAAGATGGATTTGTGGACTTCAGAGGGAAAGGTGTTCAAAGATGGTTATAGAGTCTTCTGATGAGTTTCGGTTAGTAGTGGATTGATTTTTGGAGTTATTCGTGTGGTGATTTGTTCGGTTTTTGTTTCAAATCACATTAATGATTCTATGTTCCATTTGTGATTTATTGTTGCGATTCTGATGATAATTATAATCATATTTGAGTACATTGGTTTCGAAGTGCGTTCAAACAATAGAACTATAGTTGTTTAATGTTTTATTATAACTAGTTCGTTTCCCATGTATTTAGTAATGCTTTCGTAAATACTCTTATACACCAATCTGTAGTTGCATAATTTTGATTAACATACAAGAAAATCTTATTTACTTGATAATGTTATATTAATTTAACTTATTTTTGATCCATCAAACATTACATTTCTTGTTTTTTGTCTGGTTACTTTAATTCCACCACTGTAATTTGATTATTCATTCTTATTAAGTGGATACGAGTAGTTTCATGGTTCTTACAGCTGGTTTCCTTGTCTTAATGGTGAATAATGGTTTTTGCAGATCAACAGTTGTTATTAAGATGGATTTGTGTATTTTTGAGAGAAGAGTGTTCGAAGATGGTTATAGTGGTTTCTGATGAGTTTCGGTTAGTAGTGGATTGATTTTAGGAGTTATTCGTGTGGTTATATGTTTGGTTTTGGTTTCGAATCAGACTAATCATTCTATGTTCTATTTGTCATTTATTGTTGCGATTCTGATGATAATTATAATCATATTTGACTACATTGATTTAGAAGTGTGTTCAAACAATAGAACTATAGTTGTTTAATGTTTTAGTGTAACTAGTTCCTTTCCTATGTATTTAGTAATGCTTTCGTAAATACTCTTATACACAAATCTGTAGTTGCATAATTTTGATTGACGTACAAGAAAATCCTATTTACTTGATCATATTACATTGATTTAACTTCTTTTTAATCCACTAAACATTATGATTTTTGCTGTTTGTCTGGTTACTTTCATTCCACTACTGTAATTTGATTATTCATTCTTATTAAGTGGATACGAGTAGTTTCGTGGTCCTTACAGCTGTTTCCTTGTCTTAATGGTGAATAATGGTTTTTGCAGATCAACAGTTGTTATTAAGATGGATTTGTGGATTTTTGAGAGAAGAGTGTTCGAAGATGGTTATAGTGGTTTCTGATGAGTTTCGGTTAGTAGTGGATTGATTTTAGGAGTTATTCGTGTGGTGATTTGTTCGGTTTTTGTTTCAAATCACATTAATGATTCTATGTTCCATTTGTGATTTTTTGTTGCGATTCTGATGATAATTATAATCATATTTGATTACATTGGTTTCGAAGTGCATTCAAACAATAGAACTGTAGTTGTTTAATCTTTTAGTATTTCCCATGTATTTAGTAATGCTTTCATGAATACTCTTATACATCAATCTGTAGTTGCAAAATTTTGATTGACGTACAAGAAAATCCTATTTATTTGATACTCTTACATTGATTTATCTACTTTTTGATCCATCAAACATTAGGTTTCTTGTTGTTCGTCTAGTTACTTTCATTCCACCACTGTAATTTGATTATTGATTCTTATTAAGTGGATATGAGTAGTTTTGTGGTCCTTACAATTGGTTTTCTTGTCTTAATGGTCAATAATGGTTTTTGTAGATCAAAAGTTGTTATTAAGATGGATTTATGGATTTCTGAGATAAGAGTGTTCGAAGATGATTATGGAGTATTCTAATTAGTTTCGGGTAGGAGTGGATCCATTTTAAGAGTTATTCGTGTGCTTATATGTTCAGTTTTGGTATCGAATCACACAAATGATACTATGTTCCATTTGCAATTTATTGTTGCAATTCTGATGTTAATTATAATCATATTTGATTAGATTGGTCCAGAAATGCATTCAAACTATAGTTGTTTAATGTTTTAGTATAACTTGTTCCTTTTAAATGTATTTAGTAATGCTTTCGTGAATACTCTTATACACCAATCTGTAGTTGCATAATTTTGATTAACATACAAGAAAATCTTATTTACTTGATAATGTTATATTAATTTAACTTATTTTTGATCCATCAAACATTACATTTCTTGTTTTTTGTCTGGTTACTTTAATTCCACCACTGTAATTTGATTATTCATTCTTATTAAGTGGATACGAGTAGTTTCATGGTTCTTACAGCTGGTTTCCTTGTCTTAATGGTGAATAATGGTTTTTGCAGATCAACAGTTGTTATTAAGATGGATTTGTGTATTTTTGAGAGAAGAGTGTTCGAAGATGGTTATAGTGGTTTCTGATGAGTTTCGGTTAGTAGTGGATTGATTTTAGGAGTTATTCGTGTGGTTATATGTTTGGTTTTGGTTTCGAATCAGACTAATCATTCTATGTTCTATTTGTCATTTATTGTTGCGATTCTGATGATAATTATAATCATATTTGACTACATTGATTTAGAAGTGTGTTCAAACAATAGAACTATAGTTGTTTAATGTTTTAGTGTAACTAGTTCCTTTCCTATGTATTTAGTAATGCTTTCGTAAATACTCTTATACACAAATCTGTAGTTGCATAATTTTGATTGACGTACAAGAAAATCCTATTTACTTGATCATATTACATTGATTTAACTTCTTTTTAATCCACTAAACATTATGATTTTTGCTGTTTGTCTGGTTACTTTCATTCCACCACTGTAATTTGATTATTCATTCTTATTAAGTGGATACGAGTAGTTTCGTGGTCCTTACAGCTGGTTTCCTTGTCTTAATGGTGAATAATGGTTTTTGCAGATCAACAGTTGTTATTAAGATGGATTTGTGGATTTTTGAGAGAAGAGTGTTCGAAGATGGTTATAGTGGTTTCTGATGAGTTTCGGTTAGTAGTGGATTGATTTTAGGAGTTATTCGTGTGGTGATTTGTTCGGTTTTTGTTTCAAATCACATTAATGATTCTATGTTCCATTTGTGATTTTTTGTTGCGATTCTGATGATAATTATAATCATATTTGATTACATTGGTTTCGAAGTGCATTCAAACAATAGAACTGTAGTTGTTTAATCTTTTAGTATTTCCCATGTATTTAGTAATGCTTTCATGAATACTCTTATACATCAATCTGTAGTTGCAAAATTTTGATTGACGTACAAGAAAATCCTATTTATTTGATACTCTTACATTGATTTATCTACTTTTTGATCCATCAAACATTAGGTTTCTTGTTGTTCGTCTAGTTACTTTCATTCCACCACTGTAATTTGATTATTGATTCTTATTAAGTGGATATGAGTAGTTTTGTGGTCCTTACAATTGGTTTTCTTGTCTTAATGGTCAATAATGGTTTTTGTAGATCAAAAGTTGTTATTAAGATGGATTTATGGATTTCTGAGATAAGAGTGTTCGAAGATGATTATGGAGTATTCTAATTAGTTTCGGGTAGGAGTGGATCCATTTTAAGAGTTATTCGTGTGCTTATATGTTCAGTTTTGGTATCGAATCACACAAATGATACTATGTTCCATTTGCAATTTATTGTTGCAATTCTGATGTTAATTATAATCATATTTGATTAGATTGGTCCAGAAATGCATTCAAACTATAGTTGTTTAATGTTTTAGTATAACTTGTTCCTTTTAAATGTATTTAGTAATGCTTTCGTGAATACTCTTATACACCAATCTGTAGTTGCATAATTTTGATTGACGTACAAGAAAATCCTATTTACTTGATCATGTTACATTGATTTAACTTCTTTTTGATCCATCAAATATTACGTTTCTTGTTGTTCGTCTGGTTACTTTCATTCCACCACTGTAATTTGATTATTGATTCTTATTAAGTGGATAGGAGCGGTTTCGTGATCCTTACAACTGGTTTCCTTGTCTTAATGGTGAATAATGGTTTCTGTAGATCTACAGTTGTTATTAAGATGGATTTAGTGGATTTCTAAGGAAAGAGTGTTCGAAGATGGTCATGGAGTCTTTTAGTGAGTTTCGGGTAGGAGTGGTGTGATTTTAGGAGTTATTCGTGTGGTTATATGTTTAGTTTTGGTTTCGAATCACAGAAATGATACTATGTTCCATTTGCGATTTATTGTTGCAATTTTGATGATAATTATAATCATATTTGATTAGATTGGTTCAGAAATGCGTTCAAACAATAGAACTATAGTTGTTTAATGTTTTAGTATAACTAGTCCCTTTCTCATGTATTTAGTAACACTTTCGTAAATACTCTTATACACCAATCTGTAGTTGCATAATTTTGATTGACGTACAAGAAAATCCTATTTACTTGATCATGTTACATTGATTTAACTTCTTTTTGATCCATCAAATATTACGTTTCTTGTTGTTTGTCTTGTTACTTTCATTCCACCACTATAATTTGATTAGTGATTCTTATTAAGTTGATATAAGTAGTTTCTTGGTCCTTACAACTGGTTTCCTTGTCTTAATGGTGAATAATGGTTTCTGTAGATCAATAGTTGTTATTAAGATTGATTTAGTGGATTTCTAAGGCAAGAGTGTTTGAAGATGGTTATGGAGTCTTCTAGCGAGTTTCGGGTAGGAGTGGATCGATTTAGAAGTTATTCGTGTGGTTATATGTTCGGTTTTGGTATCGAATCACACAAATGATACTATGTTCCATTTGCGATTTATTGTTGCAATTTTGATGATAATTATAAACATATTTGATTAGATTGGTTCAGAAATGCGTTCAAACTATAGTTGTTTAATGTTTTTAGTATAACTAGTTCCTTTCCCATGTATTTAGTAATGCTTTCGTAAATACTCTTATACACCAATCTGTAGTTACATAATTTTGATTGACGTACAAGAAAGTCCTATTTACTTAATTATGTTATATTGATTTAACTTCGTTTTGATCCATCAAACATTACGTTTCTGGTTGTTCGTCTAGTTACTTTCATTCCAACACTGTAATTTGATTATTGATTCTTAGTATGTGGATATGAGTAGTTTTGTGGTCCTTACTACTGGTTTCCTTGTCTTAATGGTCAATAATGATTTGTGTAGATCAAAAGTTGTTACTAAGATGGATTTGTGGATTTCAGAGATAAGAGTGTTCGAAGATGGTTATGGAGTCTTTTAATGAGTTTCGGGTAAGAGTGGATCGATTTTAGGAGTTATTCTTGTGGTTATATGTTCGGTTTTGGTATCGAATCACACAAATGATACTATGTTCCATTTGCGATTTATTGTTGCAATTCTGATGATAATTATAATCATATTTGTTTAGATTGGTTCAGAAATGCGTTCAAACTATAGTTGTTTAATGTTTAGTATAACTAGTTCGTTTCCCATGTATTTAGTAATGCTTTCGTAAATACTCTTATACACCAATCTGTAGTTACATAATTTTGATTGACGTACAAGAAAGTCATATTTACTTAATTATGTTATATTAATTTAACTTCGTTTTGATCCATCAAACATTACGTTTCTGGTTGTTTGTCTAGTCACTTTCATTCCAACACTGTAATTTGATTATTGATTCTTAATATGTGCATATGAGTAGTTTTGTGGTCCTTACTACTGGTTTCCTTGTCTTAATGGTCAATAATGATTTGTGTAGATCAAAAGTTGTTACTAAGATGGATTTGTGGATTTCAGAGATAAGAGTGTTCGAAGATGGTTATGGAGTCTTTTAATGAGTTTCGGGTAGGAGTGGATCAATTTTAGGTATTATTCTTGTGGTTATATGTTTGGTTTTGGTATCGAATCACACAAATGATACTATGTTCAATTTGTGATTTTTGGTTGCAATTCTGATGTTAATTATAATCATATCTGATTAGATTGGTTGAGAAATGCATTTAAACTATAGTTGTTTAATGTTTTAGTATAAGCTGTTCCTTTCAAATGTATTTAGTAATGCTTTCGTGAATACTCTAATACACCAATCTGTAGTTGCATAATTTTGATTGACGTACAAGAAAATCGTATTTACTTGATCATATTACCTTGATTTAACTTCTTTTTGATTCATCAAATATTACGTTTCTTGTTGTTCGTTTGGTTACTTTCATTCCACCACTGTAATTTGATTATTGATTCTTATTAAGTGGATAGGAGTGGTTTCGTGGTCCTTACAACTGGTTTCCATGTGTTAGTGGTGAATAATGGTTTCTGTAGATCAACAGTTGTTATTAAGATGGATTTAGTGGATTTCTAAGGCAAGAGTGTTTGAAGATGTTATGGAGTCTTCTAGTGAGTTTCGGGTAGGGGTGGATCGATTTTAGGAGTTATTCGTGTGGTTATATGTTCGGTTTTGGTATCGAATCACACAAATGATACTATGTTCCATTTGCTATTTATTATTGCAATTCTGAGGATAATTATAATCATATTTGATTAAATTGGTTCAGAAATGCGTTCAAACTATAGTTGTTTAATGTTTTAGTATATTTAGTTCCTTTCCCATGTATTTAGTAATGCTTTCGTAAATACTCTTATACACCAATCTATAGTTACATAAATTTGATTGACGTACAAGAAAGTCCTATTTACTTGATCATGTTACATTGATTTAACTTCTTTTTAATCCATCAAACATTATGTTTCTGGTTGTTCGTCGGGTTACTTTCATTCCAACACTGTAATTTGATTATTGATTCTTAATAAGTGGATATGAGTTGTTTTGTGGCCCTTACAACTGGTTTTCTTGTCTTAATGGCCAATAATGATTTGTGTAGATCAAAAGTTGTTACTAAGTTGGATTTGAGGATTTCTGAGATAAGAGTGTTCGAAGATGGTTATGGAGTCTTCCCATGAGTTTCGGGTAGGAGTGGATCGATTTTAGGAGTTATTCTTGTGGTTATATGTTTGTTTTTGGTATCGAATCACAAAAATGATACTATGTACAATTTGCGATTTATTGTTGCAATTCTGATGATAATTATAATTATATTTGTTTATATTGGTTCAGAAATGCGTTCAAACTATAGTTGTTTAATGTTTTAGTATCACTAGTTCCTTTCCCATGTATTTAGTAATGCTTTCGTAAATACTCTTATACACCAATCTGTAGTTGCATAATTTTTATTGACGTACAAGAAAGTCCTATTTACTTAATTATGTTTTATTGATTTAACTTCGTTTTGATCCATCAAACATTACGTTTCTGGTTGTTCGTCTAGTTACTTTCATTCCAACACTGTAATTTGATTATTGATTCTTAATATGTGCATATGAGTAGTTTTGTGGTCCTTACTACTGGTTTCCTTGTCTTAATGGTCAATAATGATTTGTGTAGATCAAAAGTTGTTACTAAGATGGATTTGTGGATTTCAGAGATAAGAGTGTTCGAAGATGGTTATGGAGTCTTTTAATGAGTTTCGGGTAGGAGTGGATCGATTTTAGGAGTTATTCTGGTGGCTATATGTTCGGTTTTGGTATCGAATCACACAAATGATACTATGTTCAATTTGCGATTTTTGGTTCCAATTCTGATGTTAATTATAATCATATTTGATTAGATTGGTTTAGAAATGCGTTCAAACTATAGTTGTTTAATGTTTTAGTATAAGTTGTTCCTTTCAAATGTTTTTAGTAATGCTTTCATGAATACTCTTATACACCAATCTG
Organism: Flaveria robusta; assembly: GCA_025506415.1. Classification (NCBI taxonomy): domain Eukaryota; kingdom Viridiplantae; phylum Streptophyta; class Magnoliopsida; order Asterales; family Asteraceae; genus Flaveria; species Flaveria robusta. The sequence goes on from JACCIZ010000235.1 coordinate 8,675, forward strand.
TAGCTGCATAATTTTGATTGACGTACAAGAAAATCGTATTTACTTGATCATGTTACCTTGATTTAACTTCTTTTTGATTCATCAAATATTACGTTTCTTGTTGTTCGTTTGGTTACTTTCATTCCACCACTGTAATTTGATTATTGATTCTTATTAAGTGGATAGGAGTGGTTTCGTGGTCCTTACAACTGGTTTCCATGTCTTAGTGGTGAATAATGGTTTCTGTAGATCAACAGTTGTTATTAAGATGCATTTAGTGGATTTCTGAGGCAAGAGTGTTCGAAGATGGTTATGGAGTCTTCTAGGGAGTTTCGGGTAGGGGTGGATCGATTTTAGGAGTTATTCGTGTGGTTATATGTTCGGTTTTGGTATCGAATCACACAAATGATACTATGTTCCATTTGCTATTTATTATTGCAATTCTGAGGATAATTATAATCATATTTGATTAAATTGGTTCAGAAATGCGTTCAAACTATAGTTGTTTAATGTTTTAGTATAATTAGTTCCTTTCCCATGTATTTAGTAATGCTTTCGTAAATACTCTTATACACCAATCTATAGTTACATAAATTTGATTGACGTACAAGAAAGTCCTATTTACTTGATCATGTTACATTGATTTAACTTCTTTTTGATCCATCAAACATTATGTTTCTGGTTGTTCGTCGGGTTACTTTCATTCCAACACTGTAATTTGATTATTGATTCTTAATAAGCGGATATGAGTTGTTTTGTGGTCCTTACAACTGGTTTCCTTGTCTTAATGGCCAATAATGATTTGTGTAGATCAAAAGTTGTTACTAAGTTGGATTTGAGGATTTCTGAGATAAGAGTGTTCGAAGATGGTTATGGAGTCTTCCCATGAGTTTCGGGTAGGAGTGGATCGATTTTAGAAGTTATTCTTGTGATTATATGTTCGCTTTTGGTATCGAATCACAAAAATGATACTATGTATAATTTGCGATTTATTGTTACAATTCTGATGATAATTATAATCATATTTGTTTATATTGGTTCAGAAATGCATTCAAACTATAGTTGTTTAATGTTTTAGTATAACTAGTTCTTTTCCCATGTATTTAGTAATGCTTTCGTAAATACTCTTATACACCAATCTGTAGTTGCATAATTTTTATTGACGTACAAGAAAATCCTATTTACTTGATCATGTTACATTGATTTAACTTCTTTTTGATCCATCAAATATTACGTTTCTTGTTGTTCGTCTGGTTACTATCATTTCACCACGGTATTTTGATTATTGATTCTTATTAGGTGGATATGAGTAGTTTTGGGGTCCTTACAACTAGTTTCCTTGTCTTAATGGTCAATAATGGTTTCTGTAGATCAACAGTTGTTATTAAGAAGGATTTATTGGATTTTCGAGGCAATAATGCTCGAAGATTGTTATGGAGTCTTCTAGTGAGTTTCGGGTAGAAGTGGAGTGATTTTAAGAGATATTCGGGTTCTTATATGTTCAGTTTTGGTTTCGAATCACACAAATGATTTTATGTTCCATTTGTGATTTATTGTTGCAATTCTGATGATAATTATAATCTTATTTGATTAGATTGGTTCATAAGTGCGTTCAAACAATAGAATTATAGTTGTTTAATGTTTTAGTATAACTAGTTCATTTCCCATGTATTTAGTATTGATTTCGTGAATACTGTTGTACACCAATCTGTAGTGGCATAATTTTGATTGACGTACAAGAAAATCTTATTTGTTTGATCATCTTACATTGATTTATCTTCTTTTTGATCCATCAAACATTAGGTTTCCTGTTGTTCGTCTGGTTACTTTCATTCCACCACTGTAATTTGATTATTTATTCTTATTAAGTGGATATGAGTAGTTTTGTGGTCCTTACAACTGGTTTTCTTGTCTTAATGGTCAATAATGGTTTCTGTAGATCAAAAGTTGTTATTAAGATGGATTTGTGGATTTCTGAGATAAGAGTGTTCGAAGATGGTTATGGAGTATCCTAATGAGTTTCGGGTAGGAGTGGATCGATTTTAGAAGTTATTCGTGTGGTTATAGGTTCCGTTTTGGTATCGAATCACACAAATGATACTATGTTCCATTTGCGATTTTTGGTTGCAATTCTCATGATAATTATAATCATATTTGATTAGATTGGTTCAGAAATGCGTTCAAACTATAATTGTTTAATGTTTTAGTATAATTACTTCCTTTTCCATGTATTTAGTAATGCTTTCATAAATACTCTTATATATCAATCTGTAGTTACATAATTTTGATTGACGTACAAAAAAGTCCTACTTACTTGATCATGTTACATTGATTTAACTTCTTTTTGATCCATCAAACATTATGTTTCTGGTTGTTCGTTTGGTTACTTTCATTCCAACACAGTAATTTGATTATTGATTCTAAATAAGTGGATATGAGAAGTTTTGTGGTTCTTACAACTGGTTTCCTTGTCTTAATAGTCAATAATGATTTGTGTAGATCAAAAGTTGTTACTAAGTTGTATTTGTGGATTTCTAAGATAAGAGTGTTCGAAGGTGGTTATGGAGTCTTCCAATGAGTTTCGGGTAGGAGTGGATCGATTTTAGGAGTTATTCTTGTGGTTATATGTTCGCTTTTGGTATCGAATCACACAAACGATACTATGTTCAATTTGCGATTTATTGTTGCAATTCTGATGATAATTATAATCATATTTGTTTAGATTGGTTCAGAAATGCGTTCAAACTATAGTTGTTTAATGTTTTAGTATAACTAGTTCCTTTCCCATGTATTTAGTAATGCTTTCGTAAATACTCTTATACACTAATCTGTAGTTGCATAATTTTTAGTGACGTACAAGAAAATCCTATTTGCTTGATCATGTTTCATTGTTTAACTTCTTTTTGATCCACCAAATATTACGTTTCTTGTTGTTCGTCTGGTTACTTTCATTCCACCACGGTAATTTGATTATTGATTTTCTTATTAAGTGGATATGAGTAGTTTTGTGGTCCTTACAACTAGTTTCCTTGTCTTAATGGTCAATAATGGTTTCTGTAGATCAACAGTTGTTATTAAGAAGGATTTAGTGGATTTTTGAGACAATAATGTTCGAAGATTGTTATGGAGTCTTCTAGTGAGTTTCGGGTAGGAGTGGAGTGATTTTAAGAGTTATTCGGGTTCTTATATGTTCAGTTTTGGTTTCGAATCACACAAATGATTTTATGTTACATTTGTGATTTATTGTTGCAATTCTGATGATAATTATAATCATATTTGATTAGATTGGTTCATAAGTGCGTTCAAACAATAGAACTATAGTTGTTTAATGTTTTAGTATAACTAGTCCATTTCCCATGTATTTAGTAATGCTTTCGTGAATACTGTTGTACACCAATCTGTAGTTGTATAATTTTGATTGACGTATAAGAAAATCCTATTTACTTGATCATGTTACATTGATTTAACTTCTTTTTGATCCATCAAATATTACGTTTCTTGTTGTTCGTCTGGTTACTTTCATTCCATCACGGTTATTTGATTATAGATTCTTATTAAGTGGATATGAGTAGTTTTGTGGTCCTTACAACTGGTATCCTTATCTTAATGGTAAATAATGGTTTCTGTAGATCAACTGTAGTTATTAAGAAGGATTTAGTGGATTTTCGCGTGTTCGAAGATGGTTATGGAGACTTCTAGCGAGTTTCGGGTAGGAGTGGAGTGATTTTAAGAGTTATCCGGGTTCTTATATGTTCAGTTTTGGTTTCGAATCACACAAATGATTTTATGTTCCATTTGTGATTTGTTGTTGCAATTCTGATGATAATTATAATCATATTTGATTAGATTGGTTCAGAAGTGAGTTCAAACAATTGAACTATAGTTGTTTAATGTTTAGTATAAATAGTTCCGTTCCCATGTATTTAGTAATGCTTTCGTGAATACTCTTATACACCAATCTGTAGTTGCATAATTTTGATTGACGTACCAGAAAATCCTATTTATTTGATCATCTTACATTGATTTATCTTCTTTTTGATCCATCAAGCATTAGGTTTCTTGTTGTTTGTCTGGTTACTTTCATTTCACCACTATAATTTGATTATTGATTCTTATTAAGTGGATATGAGTAGTTTTGTGGTCCTTACAACTGGTTTCCTTGTCTTAATGGTCAATAATGGTTTCTGCAGATCAAAAGTTGTTATTAAGATGGATTTGTGGATTTCTGAGATAAGAGTGTTCGAAGATGGTTATGTAGTATTCTAACGACTTTCGGGTAGGAGTGGATCGATTTTAGGTGTTCTTCGTGTGGTTATATGTTCGGTTTTGGAATCGAATCACACAAATGATACTATGTTCCATTTGCGAGTTATTGTTGCAATTCTGATGTTAATTATAATCATATTTGAATAGATTGGTTCAGAAATGCGTTCAAACTATAGTTATTTAATGTTTTAATATAACTTGTTCCTTTCAAATGTATTTAGTAATACTTTCGTGAATACTCTTATACACCAATCTGTAGTTGCATAATTTTGATTGACGTACAAGAAAATACTATTTACTTGATCATTTTACCTTGATTTAACTTATTTTTGATCCATCAAATATTTCATTTCTTGTTGTTTGTTTGGTTACTTTCACTCCACCACAGTAATTTGATTATTGATTTTTATTAAGTGGATATAAGTAGTTTCATAGGCCTTACAGTAGGTTTCCTTCTCTTAATGGTGAATAATAGATTTTGTAGATCAACAGTTGTTATTAATATGGATTTAGTGGATTTTTGAGGCAACTGTGTTCGAAGATTGTTATGGAGTCTTCTAGTGAGTTTCGAGTAGGAGTGGAACGATTTTAGGAGTTATTCGTGTGGTTATATGTTCGGTTTTGGTATCGGATTATACAAATTATGCTATGTTCCATTTGTGATTTATTGTCGCAATTCTGATGATAATTATTATCATATTTGATTAGATTGGTTTAGAAATGCGTTCAAACTATAGTTGTTTAATGTTTTAGTATAACTAGTTCCTTTCCCATGTATTTAGTAATGCTTTCGTAAAATAATGCACCAATCTTTAGTTACATAATTTTGATTGACGTACAAGAATGTCCTATTTACTTGATCATGTTACATTGATTTAACTTCTTTTTGATCCATCAAACATTACGTTTCTGGTTGTTTGTCTGATTACTTTCATTCCAACACTATAATTTGATTATTGATTCTTAATAAGTGGATATGAGCAGTTTGTGGTCCTTACAACTGGCTTCCTTGTCTTAATGGTCAATAATGATTTGTGTAGATCAAAAGTTGTTACTAAGATGGATTTGTGGATTTCTGAGATAAGAGTGTTCGAAGATGGTTATGGAGTCTTCTAATGAGTTTCGGGCAGGAGTGGATCGATTTTAGGAGTTATTCTTGTGGTTATATGTTCAGTTTTGGTATCGAATCACACAAATGATACTATGTTTCATTTGCGATTTATTGCTGCAATTCTGATGATAATTACAATCATATTTGTTTAGATTGGTTTAGAAATTCGTTCAAACTATAGTTGTTTAATATTTTAGTATAACTAGTTCCTTTCCCATGTATTTAGTAATCCTTTCGTAAATACTCTCATACACCAATCTGTAGTTGCATAATTTTTATTGACGTACAAGAAAATTCTATTTACTTGATCATGTTACATTGATTTAACTTCTTTTTGATCCATCAAATATTACGTTTCTTGTTGTTCGTCTGGTTACTTTCATTCCACCATGGTAATTTGATTATTAATTCTTATTAAGTGGATATAAGTAGTTTTGTGGTCCTTACAACTAGTTTTCTTGTCTTAATGGTCAATAATGGTTTCTGTAGATCAACAGTTAATTTTAAGAAGGATTTAGTGGATTTCCGGGGCAATAATGTTCAAAGATGGTTAGGGAGTCTTTTAATGAGTTTCGGGAAGGAGTGGATCGATTTTAGGAGTTATTCTTGTGCTTTTATGTTCGGTTTTGGTATCGAATCACACAAATGATACTATGTTCCATTTGTGATTTATTGTTGCAATTCTGATGATACTTATAATCATATTTAATTAGATTGGTTTAGAAGCGCGTTCAAAAAATAGAACTATAGTTGTTTAATCTTTTAGTATAACTAGTTCCTTTCCCATGTATTTAGTAATGCTTTCGTGAATACTCTTATACACCAATGTGTAGTTGCATAATTTTGATTGACGTACAAGAAAATCCTATTTATTTGATCATCTTACATTGATTTATCTACTTTTTGATCCATCAAATATTAGGTTTCTTGTTGTTCGTCTGGTTACTTTTTGATTATTGATTCTTATTAAGTGGATATAAGTAGTTTCATGGTCCTTGCAGTAGGTTTCCCTGCTTTAATGGTGAATAATGGTTTTTGTAGATCAACAGTTGTTATTAATATGGATTTAGTGGATTTTTGAGGCAACTGTGTTCGAAGATGGTTATGGAGTCTTCTAGTGAGTTTCGGGTAGGAGTGGATCGATTTTAGGAGTTATTCGTGTAGTTATATGTTTGGTTTTGGTATCGGATCATACAAATTATGCTATGTTCCATTTGCGATTTATTGTTGCAATTCCGATGATAATTATTATCATATTTGATTAGATTGGTTTAGAAATACGTTCAAACTATAGTTGTTTAATGTTTTAGTACAACTAGTTTCTTTCTCATGTATTTAGTAATGCTTTCGTAAAATAATGCACCAATCTTTAGTTACATAATTTTGATTGACGTACAAGAAAGTCCTATTTACTTGATCATGTTACATTGATTTAACTTCTTTTTGATCCATCAAACATTACGTTTCTGGTTGTTTGTCTAGTTACTTTCTTTCCAACACTGTAATTTGATTATTGATTCTTAATAAGTGGATATGAGTAGTTTTGTGGTCCTTATAACTGGTTTCCTTGTCTTAATGGTCAATAATGATTTGTGTAGATCAAAAGTTGTTACTAAGATGGATTTGTGGATTTCTCAGATAAGAGTGTTCGAAGATGGTTATGGAGTCTTCTAATGAGTTTCGGGCAGGAGTGGATCGATTTTAGGAGTTATTCTTGTGGTTATGTTCGGTTTTGGTATTGAATCACACAAATGATACTATGTTCCATTTGCGATTTATTGTTGCAATTCTGATGATAATTACAATCATATTTGTTTAGATTGGTTTAGAAATTCATTCAAACTATAGTTGTTTAATGTTTTAGTATAACTAGTTCCTTTCCCATGTATTTAGTAATCCTTTCGTAAATACTCTTATACACCAATCTGTAGTTGCATAATTTTTATTGACATACAAGAAAATCCTATTTACTTGATCATGTTACATTGATTTAACTTCTTTTTGATCCATCAAATATTACGTTTCTTGTTGTTCGTCTGGTTATTTTCATTCCACCATTGTAATTTGATTATTAATTCTTATTAAGTGGATATAAGTAGTTTTGTGGTCCTTACAACTAGTTTTCTTGTCTTAATGGTCAATAATGGTTTCTATAGATCAATAGTTAATTTTAAGAAGGATTTAGTGGATTTCCGGGCCAATAATGTTCGAAGATGGTTATGGAGTCTTCTAATGAGATTTGGGAAGGAGTGGATCGATTTTAGGAGTTATTCTTGTGATTTTATGTTCGGTTTTGGTATCGAATCACACAAATGATACTATGTTCCATTTGTGATTTATTGTTGCATTTCTGATGATACTTATAATCATATTTGATTAGATTGGTTCAGAAGTGCGTTCAAACAATAGAACTATAGTTGTTTAATCTTTTAGTGTAACTAGTTCATTTCCCATGTATGTAGTAATGCTTTCGTGAATACTCTTATACACCAATCTGTAGTTGCATAATTTTGATTGACGTACAAGAAAATCCTATTTATTTGATTATCTTACATTGATTTATCTACTTTTTGATCCATCAAACATTAGGTTTCTTGTTGTTCGTCCGGTTACTTTTTGATTATTGATTCTTATTAAGTGGATATAAGTAGTTTCATGGTCCTTGCAGTAGGTTTCCTTGTCTTAATGGTGAAAATGGTTTTTGCAGATCAACAGTTGTTATTAATATGGATTTAGTGGATTTTTGAGGCAACTGTGTTCGAAGATGGTTATGGAGTCTTCTAGTGAGTTTCGGGTAGGAGTGGATCGATTTTAGGAGTTATTCGTGTGGTTAAATGTTCGGTTTTGGTATCGGATCATACAAATTATGCTATGTTCCATTTGCGATTTATTGTTGCAATTCTGATGAAAATTATTATCATATTTGATTAGATTGGTTTAGAAATGCGTTCAAACTATAGTTGTTTAATGTTTTAGTATAACTTGTTCCTTTCAAATGTATTTAGTAATGCTTTCGTGAATACTCTTATACACCAATCTGTAGTTGCATAATTTTGACTGACGTACAAGAAAATCCTATTTACCTGATCAAGTTACATTGATTTAACTTCTTTTTGATTAATCAAATATTACGCTTCTTGTTGTTCATCTGGTTACTTTCAATCCACCACTGTAATTTGATTATTGATTCTTATTAAGTGGATAGGAGTGGTTTCGTGGTCATTACGACTGGTTTCCTTGTCTTAATGGTGAATAATGGTTTCTGTAGATCAACAGTTGTAATTAAGATGGATTTAGTGGATTTCTAAGGCAAGAGTGTTCAAAGATGGTCATGGAGTCTTCTAGTGAGTTTCGGGTAGGAATGGTGTGATTTTAAGAGTTATTCGTGTGGTTATATGTTCAGTTTTGGTTTCGAATCATACAAATAATACTATGTTCCATTTGCGATTTATTGTTGCAATTCTGATGATAATTATAATCATATTTGATTAGATTGGTTCAGAAGTGCGTTGAAACAATAGAACTATATTTGTTTAATGTTTTAGTATAACTAGTTCCTTTCCCATGTATTTAGTAATGCTTTCATAAATACTCTTATACTCAAATCCGTAGTTGCATTATTTTGATTGACGTATAAGAAAGTCCTATTTACTTGATCATGTTACATTGATTTATCTTCTTTTTGATCCATCAAACATTAGGTTTCTTGTTGTTCCTCTGGTTACTTTCATTCCACCACTGTAATTTGATTAGTGATTCTTATTAAGTGGATACGAGTAGTTTCGTGGTCCTTACAACTGGTTTCCTTGTCTTTTTGGTCAATAATGGTTTCTGTAGATAAACAATTGTTATTAAGATGGATTTGTGGATTTCTAAGACAAGAGTGTTCGAAAATGGTATGGAGTCTTCTAATGAGTTTCAGGTTGGAGTGGATCCATTTTAGGAGTTATTCGTGTACTTATTTGTTCGGTTTTGGTTTCGATTCACACTAATGATTCTATGTTCCATTTGTGATTCATTGTTGTGATTTTGATGATAATTATAATCATATTTGATTACATTGGTTTAGAAGTGTGTTCAAACAATAGAAATATAATTGTTTAATGTTTTAGTATAAATAGTTCTTTTCCTATTTATCTAGTAATGCTTTCTTAACACTCTTATGCACCAATCTGTAGTTGCATAATTTTGTTTGACGTACGAAAATATCTTATTTACTTGATCATGTTACATTGATGTACTTCTTTTTGATCCATCAACCATTACGTTTCTTGTTGTTCGTCTAGTTACTTTCATTCCACCACTGTAATATGATTATTGATTCTTATTAAATGGGTATGAGTAGTTTCGTGGTCGTTACAACTGGTTTCTTTGTCTTAATGGTTAATAATGGTTTCTTTAGATCAACAGTTGTTATTAAGATGGATTTGTGGATTTCTGAGACAAGAGTGTTCGAAGATGGTTATGGAGTCTTTTTATGAGTTTCAGGTAGGAATGGATTGATTGTAGGAGTTATTCGTGTGGTTGTAAGTTCGGTTTTGGTTTCGAATCACATTAATGATACTATGTTCCATTTGTGATTTATTGCTATATTTCTGATGATAATTATAACCATATTTGTTTAGATTGGATCAGAAGTGCGTTCAAACAATAGAACTATAGTTTTTTAATGTTTTAGTATAACTAGTTCCTTTCCCATGTATTTCGTAATGCTTTCGTAAATACTCTTATACACCAATCTGTGGTTGCATAATTTTGATTGACGTACAAGAAAATTCTATTTGCTTGATCATGTCACATTGATTTCACTTCTTTTTGATCCATCAAACATTACATTTCTTGTTGTTCGTCTTGTTACTTTCATTCCGCCACTGTAATTTGATTATTGATTCTTACTAAATGGATACAAGTAGTTTTGTGGTCCTTACAACTGGTTTCCTTGTCTTAGTGGTCAATAATGGTTTCTGTAGATCAACTTTTGTTATTAAGATGGATTTTTGGATTTTCGAGGCAAGAGTGTTCGAAGATGGTTATGGAGCCTTCTGATGAGTTTCGGGTAGGAGTGGATTGATTTCAAGAGTTATTCGTGTGGTTATATGTTCGCTTTTGGTTTCGAATTGCACTAATGATACTATGTTTCATTTGCGATTTATTATTGTAATTCTGATGATAATTATAATCATATTTGATTAGATTGGTTGAGAAGTGCGTTCAAACAATAGAACTATAATTGTTTAATGTTTTAGTATAACTAGTTCTTTTCCTATGTATCTAGTAATGCTTTCTTAATACTCTTATGCACCAATCTGTAGTTGCATAATTTTGTTTGATGTACAAAAATATCTTATTTACTTGATCATGTTACATTGATTTACTTCTTTTTGATCCGTTAACCATTACGTTTCTTGTTGTTCGTCAAGTTACTTTCATTCCACCACTGTAATATGCTTATTGATTCTTATTAAATGGGTACGAGTAGTTTCACGGTCCTTACAACTGGTTTCCTTGTCTTAAAGGTCAATAATGGTTTTTGTAGATCAACGGTTGTTATTAAGATGGAATTGTTGATTTCTGAGGAAAGAGTGTTCGAAGGTGGTTATGGAGTCTTCTAATGAGTTTCTGGTTGGAGTGGATCAATTTTAGGAGTTATTCGTGTGGTTATATGTTCGGTTTTTGTATCAAATCACACTAATGATTCAATGTTTCATTTGTGATTCATTGTTGCGATTCTGATGATAATTATAATCATATTTGATTACATTGGTTTAGAAGTTCGTACAAAAAATAGAACTATAGTTGTTTAATGTTTTAGTATAACTAGTTCCTTTCCCATGTATTTAGTAATGCTTTCGTAAATACTCTTATACACCAATCTGTGGTTGCATAATTTTGATTGACGTACAAGAAAATTCTATTTGCTTGATCATGTCACATTGATTTCACTTCTTTTTGATCCATCAAACATTATGTTTCTTGTTGTTCTTCTGGTTACTTTCATTCCTCCACTGTAATATGATTATTGATTCTTATTAAGTGGGCACGAGTAGTTTCGTGGTCCTTACAACTGGTTTCTTTGTCTTAATGATCAATAATGGTTTCTTTAGATCAACAGTTGCTATTAAGATAGATTTATGGATTTCTGAGGCAAGAGTGTTCAAAGATGGTTATGGAGTCTTCTGTTGAGTTTCGGGTTGGAGTGGATTGATTTTAGAAGTTATTCATGTGGTTGTACATTCGGTTTTGGTTTCGAATCACACTAATGATACTATGTTCCATTTGCGATTTATTGTTGCAATTCTGATGATAATTATAATCATATCTGATTAGCTTTGTTCAGAAGTGCGTTCAAACAATAGAACTATAGTTGTTTTATGTTTTAGTATAACTAGTTCCTTTCCCTTGTATTTAGTAATGCTTTCTAAAATACTCTTATGCACAAATCTGTAGTCGCATAATTTTGATTGACGTACAAGAAAATCCTATTTCCTTGATCATGTCACATTGAATTCACTTCTTTTTGATCCATCAAACATTACGTTTCTTGTTGTTCATCTTGTAACTTTCATTTCACCACTATAAATTGATTATTGATTCTTATTAAGTGGATACGAGTAGTTTCATGGTCCTTACAACTGGTTTCCTTGTGTTAATGGTCAACAATGGTTTCTGTAGATCAACAGTTGTTATTAAGATGGATTTGTGGATTTCTGAGGCAAGAGTGTTCGAAAATGGTATGGAGTCTTCTAATGAGTTTCAAGTCGGTGTGGATCCATTTTAGGAGTTATTCGTGTGGTTATATGTTGGGTTTTGGTTTTGATTCACACTAATGATTCTATGTTCCATTTGTGATTTATTGTTGCGATTTTGATGATAATTATAATCATATTTGATTACATTGGTTTAGAATCGCGTCCAAACATTAGAACTATAATTGTTTAATGTTTTAGTATAACTAGTTCTTTTCCTATGTATCTAGTAATGCTTTCTTAATACTCTTATGCACCAATCTGTAGTTGCATAATTTTGTTTGATGTACAAAAATATCTTATTTACTTGATCATGTTACATTGATTTACTTCTTTTTGATCCGTCAATCATTACGTTTCTTGTTGTTCGTCTAGTTACTTTCATTCCACCACTGTAATGTGATTATTGATTCTTATTAAATGGGTACGAGTCGTTTCGTGGTCCTTACAACTGGTTTCTTTGTCTTAATGGTTAATAATGGTTTCTTTAGATCAATAGCTGTTATTAAGATGGATTTGTGGATTTCTGAGACAAGAGTGTTCGAAGATGGTTATGGAGTCTTTTGATGAGTTTCGGGTAGGAGTGGATTGATTTTAGGAGTTATTCATTTGGTTGTATGTTCGGTTTTGGTTTCGAATCACATTAATGATACTATGTTCCATTTGTGATTTATTGTTGCATTTCTCATGATAATTATAATCATATTTGATTAGATTGGATCAGAAGTGTGTTCAAACAATAAAACTATAGTTGTTTTATGTTTTAGTATAACTAGTTCCTTTCCCTTGTATTTAGTAATGCTTTCTAAAATACTCTTATGCATAAATCTGTAGTCGCATAATTTTGATTGACGTACAAGAAAATCCTATTTCCTTGATCATGTCACATTGAATTCACTTCTTTTTGATCCATCAAACATTACATTTCTCTTTTTAAAAGAAGAGAAAAAGTAAAGAAAAGGAAGAAAAGCAAAATAACCCAAGTTGAGGGGTTAAAGTTGTGCAAGGGGCAAACTTTATTATTAAGTTGTCCAAAAATATGGCATGGCCGCCCACCCCTATTGCACATCATCTTCCTGTCGATTTTCTAGAGAGAGAAAGCAGGGAATTCTCTTTGGTTTTAGAGAGAAGAAGAAGAAGAGGCTGAATTCAGGTGTTTGAACACATAAGTCGGGTTTGAAGGAAGTCTCACTCGGAAGTTGCAAGAGGTGAGTTCTAGAATCCCCGTTTTCACATGTTTTAACTGATTTGGGGCTGGAGATGCATGTATAAACGTTTTTTTTATCAAATTTGGGTGTGTACCCGTATGTAAGTGCCCTGTTGTGGGTGGGTGTATGTTCGGGATGATTTATGATTATGTGCATGTTTTATGCTTGTTTGATGCTTAGTATGCTAGAAACTAGGCTAGAACATGTTAGATTGATGATTTTGAGGTCTGAAAATGATGGTAGTTAGAAAAGTAGTTGGCCATGCGCCTGAGATCATGCGCCCAAACAATACCCAAACGCCCAAGGTCCATGCTCACAAATAGTGAACATGCGCCTAGAATTATGCAAGGAGTCTAAGAATGCCATGCGTTTAAGTCTGCTAAAACGCCTGCATAGTACTCATGCGCCTAGAAAGTTGTCGAGACGCCTAAGTGTTGGCCATGCGCCCAAATATTCATGCGCCCGCATAGTGCTCCAGCGCCTGCATAGTGCTCATGCGCCTAAGACTTAGAAAATTTTCTGAAATTTTCGGGGAAGAAGGACTTCTAGGCTATGACTTGGGGTGTTCTCGGGGATGATATGTGATGATTATGTGATGATGTTATGAATGTTATGGCCTGTTTTCTTTATGTTCCTATTATGTATTTCTCCGTGGCATTACATGGTGTGATTATGATAATGAATAAAAAGTATTATCTTAACGAAGCGAAAGATCTAAGATAATGAAAGTGGAACATAATGAATGAATGAATGAAAGTCTTGCAAGCAAAATGTAAGGAGGTTCACAACTCCTTGAGAGTTGTCAGCTCAACTGTGTGTCATACAGCGTGCGATCTTGGCTGCCCCATGAGGGATTCACACACAGGGGAATCAGTCTTGGTGACTGTTCCATACGTGCGAAACAGGGTCCTTGTCACTAAACCCTTGATTAGTTGGCTTCGTGCCCAAGAGGGGGGTTTAGAATATGACAGGACCTAGATAGAAGTGAAAGATAATGTAACGTGCGAAATGTACGAAACGTGCGATAAGTGCGAAAAGAACGATGACGGAATATAATAATGCTATTATCTATGTGTATGTATAATGTATGATCACGTGCGAAAGTATGAAAATGTTTTAACGAATGGAAGGTAATATATTTTTTATAAAACTAGAACTCACTCAGCAACGCTGACTTTTATGCATTTTCAGTTGGCAGGTAATGGTTGCTGAGGATGGCACGGGGTGAAACTACTTGGCAGAGGTTTTGATTGGCATCCATTTTGTGTAGTAATGAAACCAGACGATGATTTGTAATGTAATGATATTGTAAACAGTAATTATTAATATATGAAATGGTTTCATTAAATTTTTCCGCTACAAATGTTAAATAGATTTTATGAGATTTTGAAATAGTATGTGCGATGATTGTCCAACTGTGAGTGTCCCGGGAACGGGGCCTTACAACTTGGTATCAGAGCCAAAAGTTTAAGAGAAATGGGTAAATATTTTCTAAATAAATCTAAACTTAAACTAAGAATGGGACAAATGGAAGGATGCCAGCCCAAGTAGCTACGTGCCATCAGGTATTTTCTTTAATGTTAACGGGTATTATGTGCGCATGTTATTTGAATTATGTGCCTTTAAGTAGATTTGGATACTGATGTAGTCAGGATAGGGAATGCTTGGGGTATGAAGAGTAAAGTAAGTGGTTAATCACAACTAGCCACTGTAATTAGGGAGTTACTATACTTGACATAAACTGAGCTATTAACTTGAATGATCATGTTGGTGTTTGAATTTTATAGTGTGTTAGAGGATGGCTGGTGGTAGATCTTCGAGAGCTTCTAGAGGTGGAGGTCATGGTGCTAGACCGCATGCCACAAGAAGGGGTGCTAAGGCTGCAGACATGGCACCTGAAGAGCCCGAGACTCAACACCAGGAAGGTAGTGATGAGAGTGCTAATTTGAGGGCCTCGGTGAAAGAGGCTGTTGTTGAAGAGGTTCACCAAGTCATGCAGACGATCCTACAGTCTGTGGTGGTCGAAGTGATCAGAGCTGTAAGGGAGGATGAGAAGACGGAGAAAAAGAAGACCGCGGGAGAAGCGGGACAGCGGGAGACTGAGACGGTTGTCCCAAGTGACGAGGAGGAAGAAGCGGTGCCAGGAACAGCTCGGGGCTGTAAGTATGGGGCATTCCAGAGATGCAAGCTCCCGACTTTTGATGGCAATGTTAATGCTGCTGCTGCCCATCGATGGGTGAGAGAGATGGAAGCTGTGCTTGATATCAGCGAGTGCAGGGAGGACCAGAAAGTGAAGTTTGCTACCCATTCATTTGTGGACTCGGCTTTGTGCAGGTGGGACAATATTGTCCAGGCCGAGGGTAGCATGGCTATTGGAAAGATGAGTTGGGATAAACTGAAGAAGCTGGTAATTGAGGAATTTTGTCCTCATAGGGAACTCGACAACATTGAGAGAGGGTTCCTACAGCTGGAGGAGGGAACCATGACGCACCAGCAGTACACCACAAAGTTCAATGAGATGGCACGACTAGTGCCAGATCAGGTGTCACCTGTGTCATGAAAGATAAAGAGGTACATCCAAGGTTTGCCGGCGGATATTCGCAGGAACATGATCGCCGTCCGGCCGAGCACGTTTAGGTCGGTGGTTGATCTAGCGGGAAGGCTGTATGATGAACGGGAGGTGGCTGCGGTTGAATTGAGCAAAAAAAGTAGTGGTGGTGATAGAAACTGGAATGGGAAGCGGTTTGGACGCGGTGGTGTCGCTCCAAACAACAAGGTTGCCAGGGTGGATGATCGGCGTGTAGCCACACCCGGGGCAGGAGCAAGGAGGTGTGGTAAATGTGGAAGGGAGTATACGGGGGAGTGTAGATGGGGATCGAACGTCTGCTTCAAGTGTGGGAAGCCCGGTCACATGGCTCGAGAGTGCGGGGTCGTGAGATGATATAACTGTGGTGAAGATGGCCATCTGAGCAGGCACTGCAAGAAGCCGAGGGCTGGGAGTTCCGGGCCAAAGAAGAAGGTTGGGAGTGAAGGTCAGAAGGCGAGCGCTAGAGCTTTCACGATGACCAGGGAGGAGGCTAGGGCGGACCCCGATGTTGTGTCAGGTACGTTTCTAGTAAACCAAACACTTGCTTCTGTGTTATTTGATTTTGGTGCTAGTAAGAGTTTTATTTCTGCTGCTTTCTGTGCTAATTTGCCCTGTTAGAAGTAGAAGTATTGATGAGCCCTTCGATGTAGAAACTGCCATAGGTAAGTCTACCAGGATCTCTGATCTGATAGAAGGTTGTGACATAGAACTAGAAGGTCATAGGTTTCTGCTAGACTGTTTGTGATGACCTTAGGCGGGTTTGATGTAGTCCTAGGAATGGACTAGTTAGCGGCCTATGAAGCAAATATTATGTGTCGCAAGAAGATGATCCGATTAACAGCGCCTGATGGGAGTTCGGTGACGGTATTCGGTGATCGAGTTACTACGATTCCGAAGGTAATTTTGATGGCGGTGGCGGGGAAGTGTATGAGACGTGGATGTAGTGCCTACCTGGCTTATGTGAAGGATGTGGACACGTCAACACCACAATTGTCCGACGTACCGGTTGTGTGTGACTTTCCCGATGTGTTTCCAGGAGATTTACCAGGTGTGCCACCGGACCGTGAGATTGAGTTCTAGATTGATTTGATACCCGGTGCTCAGCCTGTCGCTAAGGCACCGTATCGATTGGCTCCAACAGAGATGAAGGAACTGATGGTTCAATTACAAGAACTGCTGGATAAGGGGTTTATTCGACCGAGTATCTCTTCCTGGGCTGCTTCGGTCTTGTTTGTAAAGAAGAAAGACGGTAGCATGAGGATGTGCATCGACTACCGCGAGTTAAACAAGTTGACGGTGAAGAATCGATATCCTTTACCAAGAATCGATGACTTGTTTGATCAGCTACAAGGTGCTAGTTGGTTTTCGAGAATCGATCTTCGATCAGGTTATCATCAACTGAAGGTGAAAGAGCAGGATATTCCTAAAACAGCTTTTCGTACACGTTACGGACACTACGAGTTTCTCGTTATGTCTTTTAGTTTAACCAACGAGCCAGCTGCTTTTATGGATTTGATGAATCGAGTGTGCCGGCCGATGTTGGATAAATCTGTGATTGTGTTTATCGATGATATCCTGATTTATTCGAGGAGCGAGGAGGAGCATGCCGGTCACATTCGGGAAGTGTTGGGGACGTTTAGAAGGGAGAGGTTGTATGCCAAGTTTTCCAAGTGCACGTTCTGGTTGCGTGAAGTTCAGTTTTTCGGTCATGTGGTAAATTCCGAAGGGATCATGGTCAACCCAGCAAAGGTAGAAGCTGTGATGCAATGGAAGTCCCCAAAAACGCAATCCAAGATTCATAGTTTCCTGGGTTTGGCGGGATACTATAGGAGATTCATCCAAGACTTCTCGAAGATAGCTTCTCCGTTGACTAAGTTGACCCGTAAGGACGTTAAATTTGTATGGGGTCAAGAGCAAGAAAAGGCTTTTGAGGGGTTGAAAGCGAGGTTGACGCAAGCTCCAGTCTTGTCGTTACCCGAAGGAAGCAAAGATTTGGTGGTTTATTCAGATGCTTCTTATTTGGGGTTGGGTTGCGTGTTAATGCAGCGAGGGAAGGTTATAGCTTACGCATCCTGACAGCTAAAAGTTCATGAGGTCAATTACCTTACTCATGACTTGGAGTTAGCGGCTATGGTATTTGCATTGAAGATTTGGAGGCACTATTTATATGGGACGAAGTGCACTATCTTCACCGACCATAAGAGCTTAAAGTATTTTTTCGAGCAGAAAGATTTGAATATGAGGCAGAGGCGATGGTTGGAGCTCATTAAGGATTATGATTATGAGATCCATTACCATCCGGGCAAAGCTAATGTAGTGGCGGATGCCCTTAGCAAAAAGGAAAGGCCTGAACCGATCCGGGTGAAGGCTTACCAATTGGTTATGACCTCCGATGTGATGAAGCAGTTCAAGGAGTTTCAAGACGAGGCGTTGAAAGAAGATCACCTTAACTCCGAAAGGATGAGAGGTATAGTCACGGAATGGTTTTTGTAAATCAACAGTTGTTATTAAGATGGAATTATTGATTTCTGAGGAAAGAGTGTTCGAAGGTGGTTATGGAGTCTTCTAATGAGTTTCAGGTTGGACTGGATCGATTTTAGGAGTTATTCGTGTGGTTATATGTTCGGTTTTGTTTCGAATCACACTAATGATTCTATGTTTCATTTGTGATTCATTGTTGCGATTCTGATGATAATTATAATCATATCTGATTACAGTGGTTTAGAAGTGCGTACAAACAATGGAACTATAATTGTTTAATGTTTTAGTACAACTAGTTCCTTTCTCATGTATTTAGTAATGCTTTCTTAAGTACTCTTATACACCAATCTGTAGTTGCATAATTTTGATTGACGCACAAAAAAATCTTATTTACTTGATCATGTTACATTGATTTACTTCTTTTTGATCCATCAACCATTACGTTTCTTGTTGTTTATCTAGTTACTTTCATTCCACCACTGTAATATGATTATTGATTCTTATTAAACGGGTACGAGTAGTTTCGTGGTCCTTACAACTGGTTTCTTTGTCTTAATGGTTAATAATGGTTTTTTTAGATCAACAGTTGTTATTAAGATGGATTTGTGGATTTCTGAGACAAGAGTGTTCGAAGATGGTTATGGAGTCTTTTGATGAGTTTCGGGTAGGAGTGGATTGATTTTAGGAGTTATTCATGTGGTTGTATGTTCGGTTTTGGTTTCGAATCACATTAATGATACTATGTTCCATTTGCGATTTATTGTTGCATTTCTGATGATAATTAAAATCATATTTGATTAGATTGGATCAGAAGTGCGTTCAAACAATAGAACTATAGTTGTTTAATGTTTTAGTATAACTAGTTCCTTTCCCATGTATTTAGTAATGCTTTCGTAAATACTCTTATACATCAATCTGTAGTTGCATAATTTTCATTGACGTACAAGAAAATTCTATTTGCTTGATCATGTCACAATGATTTCACTTATTTTTGATCCATCAAACATTACGTTTCTTGTTGTTCATCTTGTTACTTTCATTCTGCCACTGTAATTTGATTACTAATTCTTATTAAGTGGATACAAGTAGTTTCATGGTCCATACAACTGGTTTCCTTGTCTTAATGGTCAATAATGGTTTCTGTAGATCAACACTTGTTATTAAGATGGATTTTTGGATTTTCGAGGCAAGAGTGTTCGAAGATAGTTACGGGGTCTTCTGATGAGTTTCGGGTAGGAGTGGATTGATTTCAAGAGTTATTCGTGCGGTTATAAATTCGCTTTTGGTTTTGAATTACACTAATGATACTATGTTCCATTTGCGATTTATTGTTGTAATTCTGATGATTATTATAATCATATTTGATTAGATTGGTTGATAAGTGCGTTCAAATAATAGAACTATAGTTGTTTAATGTTTTATTATAACTACTTCCTTTCCCATAGATTCAGTAATGCTTTCGAAAATACTCTTATGCACCAATCTATATTTGCATAATTGTGATTGACGTACAAGAAAATCCTATTTACTTGATCATGTTACACTGATTTACTTCTTTTTGATTCATCAAACATTACGTTTCTTGTTGTTCGTCTCGTTACTTTCATTCCACCACTGTAATTTAATTATTGATTCTTATTAAGTGGATACGAGTAGTTTCGTGGTCCTTACAACTGGTTTCCTTGTCTTAATGGTCAATAATGGTTTCTGTATATCAATAGTTGTTATTAAGATGGATTTGTGGATTACTTAGGCAAGAGTGTTCGAAGAAGGTTATGGGGTCTTCTGAAGAGATTCGGGTAGGAGTGGATTGATTTTAGGAGTTATTCGTGTGGTTATATGTTCGGTTTTGCTTTCGAATCACAATATTGATACTATGTTCCATTTGCGATTTATTGTTGCAATTCTGATGATAATTATAATCATATCTGATTAGCTTTGTTCAGAAGTGCGTTCAAACAATAGAAATATAGTTGTTTTATGTTTTAGTATAACAAGTTTTTTTTCCCATGTATTTAGTAATGCTTTCTTATATACTCTTATGCACCAATCTGTAGTTGCATAATTTTGATTGACGTTCAAGAAAATCCTATTTACTTGATGATGTTACCTTGATTTCACTTTTTTTTTAACCATCAAACATTACGTTTCCTGTTGTTCGTCTAGTTACTTTCATTCCACCACTATAATTTGATTATTGATTCTTATTAAGTGGATACGAGTTGTTTCGTGGTCCTTACAACTCGTTTCCTTGTCTTAATGGTCAATAATGGTTTCTTTATATAAACAGTTTTTATTAAGATGGATTTGTGGATTTCTTAGGCAAGAGTGTTCGAAGAAGGTTATGGGGTCTTCTCATGAGTTTCGGGTAGGAGTGGATTGATTTTAGGAGTTATTCGTGTGGTTTTATGTTCGGTTTTGCTTTCGAATCACAATAATGATACTATGTTACATTTGCGATTTATTGTTGCAATTCTGATGATAATTATAATCATATCTGATTAGCTTTGTTCAGAAGTGCGTTCAAACAGTAGAACTATTGTTGTTTTATGTTTTAGTATAACTAGTTCCTTTCTCATTTATTTAGTAATGCTTTCTTAAATACTCTTATGCACCAATCTGTAGTTGCATAATTTTGATTGACGTACAAGAAAATCCTATTTACTTGATCATGTTAAATTGATTTCACTTTTTTTTGATCAATCAAACATTACGTTTCTTGTTGTTTGTCTAGTTACTTCATTCCACCACTGTAATTTGATTATTGATTCTTATTAAGTGGACACGAGTAGTTTCGTGGTCCTTACAACTGGTTTCCTTGTCTTAATGGTCAATAATGGTTTCTGTAGATCAACATTTGTTATTAAGATGGATTTGTGGATTTCTTAGGCAAGAGTGTTTGAAGAAGGTTCTGGGGTCTTCTGATGAGTTTCGGGTAGGAGTTGATTCATTTTAGGAGTTATTCGTGTGGTTATATGTTCGGTTTTGCTTTCGAATCACAATAATGATACTATGTTCCATTTGCGATTTATTGTTGCAATTCTGATGATAATTATAATCATATCTAATTAGCTTTGTTCAGAAGTGTCTTCAAACAATAGAAATATAGTTGTTTTATGTTTTAGTATAACTAGTTTCTTTTCCCATGTACTGAGTAATGCTTTCTTAAATACTCTTATGCACCAATCTGTGGTTGCATAATTTTTATTGACGTACAAGAAAATCCTATTTACTTGATCATGTTACCTTGATTTCACTTTTTTTTGATCCATCAAACATGACGTTTCTTGTTGTTCGTCTGGTTACTTTCATTCCACCACTATAATTTGATTATTGATTCTTATTAAGTGGATACGAGTTGTTTCGTGGTCCTTACAACTGGTTTCCTTGTTTTAATGGTCAATAATGGTTTCTGTATATCAACAGTTGTTATTAAGATGGATTTGTCGATTTCTTAGGCAAGAGTGTTCGAAGAAGGTTATGGGGTTTTCTCATGAGTTTCGAGTAGGAGTGGATTGATTTTAGGAGTTATTCGTGTGGTTTTATGTTCGGTTTTGCTTTCGAATCACAATAATGATACTATGTTACATTTGCGATTTATTGTTGCAATTCTGATGATAATTATAATCATATCTGATTAGCTTTATTCAGAAGTGCGTTCAAACAGTAGAACTGTTGTTGTTTTATGTTTTAGTATAACTAGTTCCTTTCCCATGTATTTAGTAATGCTTTCTTAAATACTCTTATGCACCAATCTGTAGATGCATAATTTTGATTGACGTACAAGAAAATCCTATTTACCTGCTCATGTTACATTGATTTCACTTCTTTTTGATCCATCAAACATTACGTTTCTTGTTGTTCGCCTGGTTACTTTCATTCCACCACTGTAATTTGATTATTGATTCTTATTAAGTGAATACGAGTAGTTTCGTGGTCCTTACAACTGGTTTCCTTGTCTTAATGGTCAATAATGGTTTCTGTAGATCAACATTTGTTATTAAGATGGATTTGTGGATTTCTTTGGCAAGAGTGTTCGAAGAAGGTTATGGGGTCTTCTGATGAGTTTCGGGTAGGAGTTGATTGATTTTTTAGGAGTTATTCATGTGGTTATATGTTCGGTTTTGCTTTCGAATCACAATAATGATACTATGTTCCATTTGCGATTTATTGTTGCAATTCTGATGATAATTATAATCATAACTGATTAGCTTTGTTCAGAAGTGTGTTCAAACAATAGAAATATAGTTGTTTTATGTTTTAGTATAACTAGTTTCTTTTCCCATGTATTTAGTAATGCTTTCTTAAATACTCTTATGCACCAATCTGTGGTTGCATAATTTTTATTAACGTACAAGAAAATCCTATTTACTTGATCATGTTACCTTGATTTCACTTTTTTTTGATCCATCAAACATGACGTTTCTTGTTGTTCGTCTGGTTACTTTCATTCCACCACTATAATTTGATTATTGATTCTTATTAAGTGGATACGAGTTGTTTCGTGGTCCTTACAACTGCTTTCCTTGTCTTAATGGTCAATAATGGTTTCTGTATATCAACAGTTGTTATTAAGATGGATTTGTTGATTTCTTAGGCAAGAGTGTTCGAAGAAGGTTATGGGGTCTTCTCATGAGTTTCGGGTAGGAGTGGATTGATTTTTTAGGAGTTATTCGTGTGGTTA
The DNA here is from genome assembly GCA_025506415.1 of Flaveria robusta. Lineage (NCBI taxonomy): Eukaryota > Viridiplantae > Streptophyta > Magnoliopsida > Asterales > Asteraceae > Flaveria > Flaveria robusta. The sequence continues at coordinate 31,737 of JACCIZ010000235.1, forward strand.
TATGTTCGGTTTTGTTTTCGAATCACAATAATGATACTATGTTCCATTTGCGATTTATTGTTGCAATTCTGATGATAATTATAATCGTATCTGATTAGCTTTGTTCAGAAGTGCGTTCAAACAGTAGAACTATTGTTGTTTTATGTTTTAGTACAACTAGTTTCTTTTCCCATGTATTTAGTAATGCTTTCTTAAATACTCTTATGCACCAATCTGTAGTTGCATAATTTTGATTGACGTACAAGAAAATCCTATTTACTTGATCATGTTAAATTGATTTCACTTTTTTTTGATCAATCAAACATTACGTTTCTTGTTGTTTGTCTAGTTACTTCATTCCACCACTGTAATTTGATTATTGATTCTTATTAAGTGGACACGAGTAGTTTCGTGGTCCTTACAACTGGTTTCCTTGTCTTAATGGTCAATAATGGTTTCTGTAGATCAACATTTGTTATTAAGATGGATTTGTGGATTTCTTAGGCAAGAGTGTTTGAAGAAGGTTCTGGGGTCTTCTGATGAGTTTCGGGTAGGAGTTGATTCATTTTAGGAGTTATTCGTGTGGTTATATGTTCGGTTTTGCTTTCGAATCACAATAATGATACTATGTTCCATTTGCGATTTATTGTTGCAATTCTGATGATAATTATAATCATATCTAATTAGCTTTGTTCAGAAGTGCCTTCAAACAATAGAAATATAGTTGTTTTATGTTTTAGTATAACTAGTTTCTTTTCCCATGTACTGAGTAATGCTTTCTTAAATACTCTTATGCACCAATCTGTGGTTGCATAATTTTTATTGACGTACAAGAAAATCCTATTTACTTGATCATGTTACCTTGATTTCACTTTTTTTTGATCCATCAAACATGACGTTTCTTGTTGTTCGTCTGGTTACTTTCATTCCACCACTATAATTTGATTATTGATTCTTATTAAGTGGATACGAGTTGTTTCGTGGTCCTTACAACTGGTTTCCTTGTTTTAATGGTCAATAATGGTTTCTGTATATCAACAGTTGTTATTAAGATGGATTTGTCGATTTCTTAGGCAAGAGTGTTCGAAGAAGGTTATGGGGTTTTCTCATGAGTTTCGAGTAGGAGTGGATTGATTTTAGGAGTTATTCGTGTGGTTTTATGTTCGGTTTTGCTTTCGAATCACAATAATGATACTATGTTACATTTGCGATTTATTGTTGCAATTCTGATGATAATTATAATCATATCTGATTAGCTTTGTTCAGAAGTGCGTTCAAAGAGTAGAACTGTTGTTGTTTTATGTTTTAGTATAACTAGTTCCTTTCCCATGTATTTAGTAATGCTTTCTTAAATACTCTTATGCACCAATCTGTAGATGCATAATTTTGATTGACGTACAAGAAAATCCTATTTACCTGCTCATGTTACATTGATTTCACTTCTTTTTGATCCATCAAACATTACGTTTCCTGTTGTTCGCCTGGTTACTTTCATTCCACCACTGTAATTTGATTATTGATTCTTATTAAGTGAATACGAGTAGTTTCGTGGTCCTTACAACTCGTTTCCTTGTCTTAATGGTCAATAATGGTTTCTGTAGATCAACATTTGTTATTAAGATGGATTTGTGGATTTCTTTGGCAAGAGTGTTCGAAGAAGGTTATGGGGTCTTCTGATGAGTTTCGGGTAGGAGTTGATTGATTTTTTAGGAGTTATTCATGTGGTTATATGTTCGGTTTTGCTTTCGAATCACAATAATGATACTATGTTCCATTTGCGATTTATTGTTGCAATTCTGATGATAATTATAATCATATCTGATTAGCTTTGTTCAGAAGTGTGTTCAAACAATAGAAATATAGTTGTTTTATGTTTTAGTATAACTAGTTTCTTTTCCCATGTATTTAGTAATGCTTTCTTAAATACTCTTATGCACCAATCTGTGGTTGCATAATTTTTATTGACGTACAAGAAAATCCTATTTACTTGATCATGTTACCTTGATTTCACTTTTTTTTGATCCATCAAACATGACGTTTCTTGTTGTTCGTCTGGTTACTTTCATTCCACCACTATAATTTGATTATTGATTCTTATTAAGTGGATACGAGTTGTTTCGTGGTCCTTACAACTGCTTTCCTTGTCTTAATGGTCAATAATGGTTTCTGTATATCAACAGTTGTTATTAAGATGGATTTGTTGATTTCTTAGGCAAGAGTGTTCGAAGAAGGTTATGGGGTCTTCTCATGAGTTTCGGGTAGGAGTGGATTGATTTTTTAGGAGTTATTCGTGTGGTTATATGTTCGGTTTTGTTTTCGAATCACAATAATGATACTATGTTCCATTTGCGATTTATTGTTGCAATTCTGATGATAATTATAATCGTATCTGATTAGCTTTGTTCAGAAGTGCGTTCAAACAGTAGAACTATTGTTGTTTTATGTTTTAGTACAACTAGTTTCTTTTCCCATGTATTTAGTAATGCTTTCTTAAATACTCTTATGCACCAATCTGTAGTTGCATAATTTTGATTGACGTACAAGAAAATCCCATATACTTGATCATGTTACCTTGATTTCACTTTTTTTTTATCCATCAAACATTACGTTTCTTGTTGTTCGTCTGGTTACTTTCATTCCACCATTGTAATTTAACTATTGATTCTTATTAAGTGAATACGAGTAGTTTCGTGGTCCTTACAACCAGCTTCCTTGTCTTGATGGTCAATAATGGTTTCTGTAGATCAACAGTTGTTATTAAGATGGATTTGTGTATTTCTTACGCAAGAGTGTTCGAAGAAGGTTATGGGGTTTTCTGATGAGTTTCGGGTAAGAGTGGATTGATTTTTTAGGAGTTATTCGTGTGGTTATATGTTCGGTTTTGCTTTCGAATCAGAATAATGATACTATGTTCCATTTGCGATTTATTGTTGCAATTCTGATAATAATTATAATCATATCTGATTAGCTTTGTTCAGAAGTGCGTTCAAACAGTAGAACTATAGTTGTTTTATGTTTTAGTATAACAAGTTCCTTTCCCATGTATTTAGTAATGCTTTCCTAAATACTCTTATGCACCAATCTGTAATTGCATAATTTTGATTGACGTTAAAGAAAATCCAATTTACTTGATCATGTTACATTGATTTCACTTCTTTTTGATCCATCAAACATTACGTTTCTTGTTGTTCGTCTGGTTACTTTTATTCCACCACCGTAATTTGATTATTGATTCTTATTAAATGGATACGAGAAGTTTCGTGGTTCTTACAACTGGTTTTCTTGTCTTAATGGTCAATAATGGTTTCTGTAGATCAACATTTGTTATTAAGATGGATTTGTGGATTTCTTAGTCAAGAGTGTTCGAAGAAGGTTATGGGGTCTTCTCATGAGTTTCGGATAGGAGTGGATTGATTTTAGGAGTTATTCGTGTGGTTTTATGTTCGGTTTTGCTTTCGAATCACAATAATGATACTATGTTACATTTGCGATTTATTGTTGCAATTCTGATGATAATTATAATCATATCTGATTAGCTTTGTTCAGAAGTGCGTTCAAACAATAGAACTATTGTTGTTTTATGTTTTAGTATAACTAGTTCCTTTCCCATGTATTTAGTAATGATTTCTTAAATACTCTTATGCACCAATCTGTAGTTGCATAATTTTAATTGACGTACAAGAAAATCCTATTTACTTGATCATGTTAAATTGATTTCACTTCTTTTTGATCCATCAAACATTACGTTTCTTGTTGTTCGTCTGGTTACTTTCATTCCACCACTGTAATTTGATTATTGATTCTTATTAAGAGGGCACGAGTAGTTTCGTGGTCCTTACACCTGGTTTCCTTGTCTTAATGGTCAATAATGGTTTCTGTAGATCAACATTTGTTATTAAGATGGATTTGTGGATTTCTTAGGCAAGAGTGTTCGAAGAAGGTTATGGGGTCTTCTGATCAGTTTCGGGTAGGAGTTGATTGATTTTTTAGGAGTTATTCATGTGGTTATATGTTCGGTTTTGCTTTCGAATCACAATAATGATACTATGTTCCATTTGCGATTTATTGTTGCAATTCTGATGATAATTATAATCGTATCTGATTAGCTTTGTTCAGAAGTGCATTCAAACAGTAGAACTATTGTTGTTTTATGTTTTAGTACAACTAGTTTCTTTTCCCATGTATTTAGTAATGCTTTCTTAAATACTCTTATGCACCAATCTGTAGTTGCATAATTTTGATTGACGTACAAGAAAATCCTATTTACTTGATCATGTTACCTTGATTTCATTTTTTTTTTATCCATCAAACATTACGTTTCTTGTTGTTCGTCTGGTTACTTTCATTCCACCATTGTAATTTAACTATTGATTCTTATTAAGTGAATACGAGTAGTTTCGTGGTCCTTACAACCGGCTTCCTTGTCTTGATGGTCAATAATGGTTTCTGTAGATCAACAGTTGTTATTAAGATGGATTTGTGTATTTCTTACGCAAGAGTGTTCGAAGAAGGTTATGGGGTCTTCTGATGAGTTTCGGGTAGGAGTGGATTGATTTTTTAGGAGTTATTCGTGTGGTTATATGTTCGGTTTTGCTTTCGAATCAGAATAATGATACTATGTTCCATTTGCGATTTATTGTTGCAATTCTGATAATAATTATAATCATATCTGATTAGCTTTGTTCAGAAGTGCGTTCAAACAGTAGAACTATAGTTGTTTTACGTTTTAGTATAACAAGTTCCTTTCCCATGTATTTAGTAATGCTTTCCTAAATACTCTTATGCACCAATCTGTAATTGCATAATTTTGATTGACGTTAAAGAAAATCCAATTTACTTGATCATGTTACATTGATTTCACTTCTTTTTGATCCATCAAACATTACGTTTCTTGTTGTTCGTCTGGTTACTTTCATTCCACCACCGTAATTTGATTATTGATTCTTATTAAATGGATACGAGAAGTTTCGTGGTTCTTACAACTGGTTTCCTTGTCTTAATGGTCAATAATGGTTTCTGTAGATCAACATTTGTTATTAAGATGGATTTGTGGATTTCTTAGTCAAGAGTGTTCGAAGAAGGTTATGGGGTCTTCTCATGAGTTTCGGATAGGAGTTGATTGATTTTAGGAGTTATTCGTGTGGTTTTATGTTCGGTTTTGCTTTCGAATCACAATAATGATACTATGTTACATTTGCGATTTATTGTTGCAATTCTGATGATAATTATAATCATATCTGATTAGCTTTGTTCAGAAGTGCGTTCAAACAATAGAACTATTGTTGTTTTATGTTTTAGTATAACTAGTTCCTTTCCCATGTATTTAGTAATGCTTTCTTAAATACTCTTATGCACCAATCTGTAGTTGCATAATTTTAATTGACGTATAAAAAAATCCTATTTACTTGGTCATGTTACATTGATTTCACTTTTTTTTTATCCATCAAACATGACGTTTCTTGTTGTTCGTCTGGTTACTTTCATTCCAACACTGTAATTTGATTATTGATTCTTATTAAGTGGATACGAGTTGTTTCGTGGTCCTTAGAACTGGTTTCCTTGTCTTAATGGTCTATAATGGTTTCTGTATATCGACAGTTGTTATTAAGATGGATTTGTGGATTTCTTAGGCAAGAGTGTTCGAAGAAGGTTATGGGGCCTTCTCATGAGTTTCGGGTAGGAGTGGATTAATTTTAGGAGTTATTCTTGTGGTTTTATGTTCGGTTTTGCTTTCGAATCACAATAATGATAGTATATTCCATTTGCTATTTATTGTTGCAATTCTGATGATAATTATAATCATATTTGATTAGCTTTGTTCAGAAGTGCGTTCAAACAGTAGAACTATTGTTGTTTTATGTTTTAGTATAGCTAGTTCCTTTCCCATGTATTTAGTAATGCTTTCTTAAATACTCTTATGCATCAATCTGTGGTTGCATAATTTTTATTAACGTACAAGATAATCCTATTTACTTGATCATGTTACCTTGATTTCACTTTTTTTTTTATCCATCAAACATGACATTCCTTGTTGTTCGTCTGGTTACTTTCATTCCACCACTGTAATTTGATTATTGATTCTTATTAAGTGGATACGAGTTGTTTCGTGGTCATTACAACTGGTTTCCTTGTCTTAATAGTCTATAATTGTTTTTGTATATCAACAGTTGTTATTAAGATGGATTTGTGGATTTCTTAGGCAAGAGTGTTCGAAGAAGGTTATGGGGTCTTCTCATGAGTTTCGGGTAGGAGTGGATTGATTTTAGGAGTTATTCGTGTGGTTTTATGTTCGGTTTTGCTTTCGAATCACAATAATGATAGTATGTTCCATTTGCTATTTATTGTTACAATTCTGATGATAATTATAATCATATTTGATTAGCTTTGTTCAGAAGTGCGTTCAAACAGTAGAACTATTGTCGTTTTATGTTTTAGTATAACTAGTTACTTTCCCATGTATTTAGTAATGCTTTCTTAAATACTCTTATGCACCAATCTGTAGTTGCATAATTTTGATTGACGTACAAGAAAATCCTATTTACTTGATCATGTTAAATTGATTTCACTTCCTTTTGATCCATCAAACATTACGTTTCTTGTTGTTCGTCTGGTTACTTTCATTCCACCACTGTAATTTGATTATTGATTCTTATTAAGTGGACACGAGTAGTTTCGTGGTCCTTACAACTGGTTTCTTTGTCTTAATGGTCAATTATGGTTTCTGTAGATCAACATTTGTTATTAAGATGGATTTGTGGATTTCTTAGGCAAGAGTGTTCGAAAAAGGTTATGGGGTCTTCTGATGAGTTTCGGGTAGGAGTTGATTGATTTTAGGAGTTATTCGTGTGGTTATATGTTCGGATTTGCTTTCGAATCACAATAATGATAGTATGTTCCATTTGCTATTTATTGTTGCAATTCTGATGATAATTATAATCATATTTGATTAGCTTTGTTCAGAAGTGCGTTCAAACAGTAGAACTATTGTTGTTTTATGTTTTAGTATAACTAGTTCCTTTCCCATGTATTTAGTAATGCTTTCTTAAATACTCTTATGAACCAATCTGTGGTTGCATAATTTTTATTGACGTACAAGAAAATCCTATTTACTTGATCATGTTACCTTGATTTCACTTTTTTTTTATCCATCAAACATGACGTTTCTTGTTGTTCGTCTGGTTACTTTCATTCCACCACTGTAATTTGATTATTGATTCTTATTAAGTGGATACGAGTTGTTTCGTGGTCCTTACAACTGGTTTTCTTGTCTTAATGGTCTATAATGGTTTCTGTATATCAACAGTTGTTATTAAGATGGATTTGTGGATTTCTTAGGTAAGAGTGTTCGAAGAAGGTTATGGGGTCTTCTGATGAGTTTCGGGTAGGAGTGGATTGATTTTAGGAGTTATTCGTGTGGTTTTATGTTCGGTTTTGCTTTCGAATCACAATAATGATAGTATGTTCCATTTGCTATTTATTGTTGCAATTCTGATGATAATTATAATCATATTTGATTAGCTTTGTTCAGAAGTGCGTTCAAACAGTAGAACTATTGTTGTTTTATGTTATAGTATAACTAGTTCCTTTCCCATGTATTTAGTAATGCTTTCTTAAATACTCTTATGCACCAACCTGTGGTTGCACAATTTTTATTGACGTACAAGAAAATCCTATTTACTTGATCATGTTACCTTGATTTTACTTTTTTTTTATCCATCAAACATGACGTTTCTTGTTGTTCGTCTGGTTACTTTCATTCCACCACTGTAATTTGATTATTGATTCTTATTAAGTGGGCACGAGTAGTTTCGTGGTCCTTACAACTGGTTTCTTTGTCTTAATGGTCAATAATGGTTTCTGTAGATCAACATATGTTATTAAGATGGATTTGTGGATTTCTTAGGCAAGAGTGTTCGAAGAAGGTTATGGGGTCTTCTCATGAGTTTCGGGTAGGAGTGGATTGATTTTAGGAGTTATTCGTGTGGTTTTATGTTCGGTTTTGCTTTCGAATCACAATAATGATAGTATGTTCCATTTGCTATTTATTGTTGCAATTCTGATGATAATTATAATCATATTTGATTAGCTTTGTTCAGAAGTGATTTCAAACAGTAGAACTATTGTTGTTTTATGTTTTAGTATAACTAGTTCCTTTCCCATGTATTTAGTAATGCTTTCTTAAATACTCTTATGCACCAATCTGTGGTTGTATAATTTTTATTGACGTACAAGAAAATGCTATTTACTTGATCATGTTACATTGATTTCACTTTCTTTTTTATCCATCAAACATGACGTTTCTTGTTGTTCGTCTGGTTACTTTCATTCCAACACTGTAATTTGATTATTGATTCTTATTAAGTGGATACGAGTTGTTTCGTGGTCCTTAGAACTGGTTTCCTTGTCTTAATGGTCTATAATGGTTTCTGTATATCGACAGTTGTTATTAAGATGGATTTATGGATTTCTTAGGCAAGAGTGTCCGAAGAAGGTTATGGGGTCTTCTCATGAGTTTCGGGTAGGAGTGGATTAATTTTAGGAGTTATTCGTGTGGTTTTATGTTCGGTTTGCTTTCGAATCACAATAATGATAGTATATTCCATTTGCTATTTATTGTTGCAATTCTGATGATAATTATAATCATATTTGATTAGCTTTGTTCAGAAGTGCGTTCAAACAGTAGAACTATTGTTGTTTTATGTTTTAGTATAACTAGTTCCTTTCCCATGTATTTAGTAATGCTTTCTTAAATACTCTTATGCATCAATCTGTGGTTGCATAATTTTTATTAACGTACAAGATAATCCTATTTACTTGATCATGTTACCTTGATTTCACTTTTTTTTTATCCATCAAACATGACATTCCTTGTTGTTCGTCTGGTTACTTTCATTCCACCACTGTAATTTGATTATTGATTCTTATTAAGTTTCGTGGTCATTACAACTGGTTTCCTTGTCTTAATAGTCTATAATGGTTTCTGTATATCAACAGTTGTTATTAAGATGGATTTGTGGATTTCTTAAGCAAGAGTGTTCGAAGAAGGTTATGGGGTCTTCTCATGAGTTTCGGGTAGGAGTGGATTGATTTTAGGAGTTATTCGTGTGGTTTTGTGTTCGGTTTTGCTTTCGAATCACAATAATGATAGTATGTTCCATTTGCTATTTATTGTTGCAATTCTGATGATAATTATAATCATATTTGATTAGCTTTGTTCAGAAGTGCGTTTAAACAATAGAACTATTGTTGTTTTATGTTTTAGTATAACTAGTTCCTTTCCCATGTATTTAGTAATGCTTTCTTAAATACTCTTATGCACCAATCTGTAGTTGCATAATTTTGATTGACGTAGAAGAAAATCCTATTTACTTGATCATGTTAAATTGATTTCACTTCCTTTTGATCCATCAAACATTACGTTTCTTGTTGTTCGTCTGGTTACTTTCATTCCACCACTGTAATTTGATTATTGATTCTTATTAAGTGGACACGAGTAGTTTCGTGGTCCTTACAACTGGTTTCTTTGTCTTAATGGTCAATTATGGTTTCTGTAGATCAACATTTGTTATTAAGATGGATTTGTGGATTTCTTAGGGAAGAGTGTTCGAAGAAGGTTATGGGGTCTTCTGATGAGTTTCGGGTAGGAGTTGATTGATTTTAGGAGTTATTCGTGTGGTTTTATGTTCGGTTTTGCTTTCGAATCACAATAATGATAGTATGTTCCATTTGCTATTTATTGTTGCAATTCTGATGATAATTATAATCATATTTGATTAGCTTTGTTCAGAAGTGCGTTTAAACAGTAGAACTATTGTTGTTTTATGTTTTAGTATAACTAGTTCCTTTCCCATGTATTTAGAAATGCTTTCTTAAATACTCTTATGCACCAATTTGTAGTTGCATAATTTTGATTGACGTACAAGAAAATCCTATTTACTTGATCATGTTACCTTGATTTCACTTTTTTTTTATCCATCAAACATGACGTTTCTTGTTGTTAGTCTGGTTACTTTCATTCCACCACTGTAATTTGATTATTGATTCTTATTAAGTGGATACGAGTTGTTTCGTGGTCCTTACAACTGGTTTCCTTATCTTAATGGTCTATAATGGTTCCTGTATATCAACAGTTGTTATTAAGATGGATTTGTGGATTTCTTAGGTAAGAGTGTTCGAAGAAGGTTATGGGGTCTTCTCATGAGTTTCGGGTAGGAGTGGATTGATTTTAGGAGTTATTCGTGTGGTTTTATGTTCGGTTTTGCTTTCGAATCACAATAATGATAGTATGTTCCATTTGCTATTTATTGTTGCAATTCTGATGATAATTATAATCATATTTGATTAGCTTTGTTCAGAAGTGCGTTTAAACAGTAGAACTATTGTTGTTTTATGTTTTAGTATAACTAGTTCCTTTCCCATGTATTTAGTAATGCTTTCTTAAATACTCTTATGCACCAATTTGTAGTTGCATAATTTTGATTGACGTACAAGAAAATCCTATTTACTTGATCATGTTAAATTGATTTCACTTCTTTTTGATCCATCAAACACTACGTTTCTTGTTGTTCGTCTGGTTACTTTCATTCCACCACTGTAATTTGATTATTGATTCTTATTAAATGGGCACGAGTAGTTTCGTGGTCCTTACAACTGGTTTCTTTGTCTTAATGGTCAATAATGGTTTCTGTAGATCAACATATGTTATTAATATGGATTTGTGGATTTCTTAGGCAAGAGTGTTCGAAGAAGGTTATGGGGTCTTCTCATGAGTTTCGGGTAGGAGTGGATTGATTTTAGGAGCTATTCGTGTGGTTTTACGTTCGGTTTTGCTTTCGAATCACAATAATGATAGTATTTTCCCTTTGCTATTTATTGTTGCAATTCTGATGATAATTATAATTATATTTGATTAGCTTTGTTCAGAAGTGCGTTCAAACAGTAGAACTATTGTTGTTTTATGTTTTAGTATAACTAGTTCCTTTCCCATGTATTTAGTAATGCTTTCTTAAATACTCTTATGCACCAATCTGTGGTTGCATAATTTTTATTGACGTACAAGGAAATCCTATTTACTTGATCATGTTACATTGATTTCACTTTTTTTTTATCCATCAAACATGACGTTTCTTGTTGTTCGTCTGGTTACTTTCATTCCAACACTGTAATTTGATTATTGATTCTTATTAAGTGGATACGAGTTGTTTCGTGGTCCTTAGAACTGGTTTCCTTGTCTTAATGGTCTATAATGGTTTCTGTATATCGACAGTTGTTATTAAGATGGATTTGTGGATTTCTTAGGCAAGAGTGTTCGAAGAAGGTTATGGGGTCTTCTCATGAGTTGCGGGTAGGAGTGGATTAATTTTAGGAGTTATTCGTATGGTTTTATGTTCGGTTTTGCTTTCGAATCACAATAATGATGGTATATTCCATTTGCTATTTATTCTTGCAATTCTGATGATAATTATAATCATATTTGATTAGCTTTGTTCAGAAGTGCGTTCAAACAGTAGAACTATTGTTGTTTTATGTTTTAGTATAACTAGTTCCTTTCCCATGTATTTAGTAATGCTTTCTTAAATACTCTTATGCACCAATCTGTAGTTGCATAATTTTGATTGACGTACAAGAAAATCCTATTTACTTGATCATGTTACATTGTTTTCACTTCTTTTTGATCCATCAATCATTACGTTTCTTGTTGTTCGTCTGGTTACTTTCATTCCACCATTGTAATTTGATTATTTCTTCTTATTAAGTGGATACGAGTAGTTTCGTGGTCCTTACAACTGGTTTTCTTGTCTTAATGGTCAATAATGGTTTCTGTAGATCAACATTTGTTATTAAGATGGATTTGTGGATTTCTTAGTCAAGAGTGTTTGAAGAAGGTTATGGTGTCTTCTCATGAGTTTCGGGTAGGAGTGGATTGATTTTAGGAGTTATTCGTGTGGTTTTATGTTCGGTTTTGCTTTCGAATCACAATAATGATAGTATGTTTCATTTGCTATTTATTTTTGCAATTCTGATGATAATTATAATAATATTTGATTAGCTTTGTTCAGAAGTGCGTTCAAACAGTAGAACTATTGTTGTCTTATGTTATAGTATAACTAGTTCCTTTCCCATGTATTTAGTAATGCTTTCTTAAATACTCTTATGCACCAATCTGTGGTTGCAAAATTTTTATTGACGTACAAGAAAATCCTATTTACTTGATCATGTTACCTTGATTTTACTTTTTTTTTATCCATCAAACATGACGTTTCTTGTTGTTCGTCTCGTTACTTTCATTCCACCACTGTAATTTGATTATTGATTCTTATTAAGTGGATACGAGTTGTTTCGTGGTCCTTACAACTGGTTTCCTTGTCTTAATGGTCTATAATGGTTTCTGTATATCGACAGTTGTTATTAAGATGGATTTGTGGATTTCTTAGGCAAGAGTGTTCGAAGAAGGTTATGGGGCCTTCTCATGAGTTTCGGGTAGGAGTGGATTAATTTTAGGAGTTATTCTTGTGGTTTTATGTTCGGTTTTGCTTTCGAATCACAATAATGATAGTATATTCCATTTGCTATTTATTGTTGCAATTCTGATGATAATTATAATCATATTTGATTAGCTTTGTTCAGAAGTGCGTTCAAACAGTAAAACTATTGTTGTTTTATGTTTTAGTATAACTAGTTCCTTTCCCATGTATTTAGTAATGCTTTCTTAAATACTCTTATGCACCAATCTGTGGTTGCATAATTTTTATTGACGTACAAGAAAATCCTATTTACTTGATCATGTTACCTTGATTTCACTTTTTTTTTATCCATCAAACATGACGTTTCTTGTTGTTCGTCTGGTTACTTTCATTCCACCACTGTAATTTGATTATTGATTCTTATTAAGTGGATACGAGTTGTTTCGTGGTCCTTACAACTGGTTTCCTTGTCTTAATGGTCTATAATGATTTCTGTATATCGACAGTTGTTATTAAGATGGATTTGTGGATTTCTTAGGCAAGAGTGTTCGAAGAAGGTTATGGGGCCTTCTCATGAGTTTCGGGTAGGAGTGGATTAATTTTAGGAGTTATTCTTGTGGTTTTATGTTCGGTTTTGCTTTCGAATCACAATAATGATAGTATATTCCATTTGCTATTTATTGTTGCAATTCTGATGATAATTATAATCATATTTGATTAGCTTTGTTCAGAAGTGCGTTCAAACAGTAAAACTATTGTTGTTTTATGTTTTAGTATAACTAGTTCCTTTCCCATGTATTTAGTAATGCTTTCTTAAATACTCTTATGCACCAATCTGTGGTTGCATAATTTTTATTGACGTACAAGAAAATCCTATTTACTTGATCATGTTACCTTGATTTCACTTTTTTTTTATCCATCAAACATGACGTTTCTTGTTGTTCGTCTGGTTACTTTCATTCCACCACTGTAATTTGATTATTGATTCTTATTAAGTGGATACGAGTTGTTTCGTGGTCCTTACAACTGGTTTCCTTGTCTTAATGGTCAATAATGGTTTCTCTATATCAACAGTTGTTATTAAGATGGATTTGTGGATTTCTTAGGCAAGAGTGTTCGAAGAAGGTTATGGGGTCTTCTCATGAGTTTCGGGTAGGAGTGGATTGATTTTAGGAGTTATTCGTGTGGTTTTATGTTCGGTTTTGATTTCGAATCACAATAACGATAGTATGTTCCATTTGCTATTTATTGTTGCAATTCTGATGATAATTATAATCATATTTGATTAGCTTTGTTCAGAAGTGCGTTCAAATAGTAGAACTATTGTCGTTTTATGTTTTAGTATAACTAGTTCCTTTCCCATGTATTTAGTAATGCTTTCTTAAATACTCTTATGCACCAATCTGTAGTTGCACAATTTTGAATGACGTACAAGAAAATCCTATTTACTTGATCATGTTACATTGATTTCACTTCTTTTTGATCCATCAATCATTACGTTTCTTGTTGTTCGTCTGGTTACTTTCATTCCACCATTGTAATTTGATTATTTCTTCTTATTAAGTGGATACGAGTAGTTTCGTGGTCCTTACAACTGGTTTCCTTGTCTTAATGGTCAATAATGGTTTCTGTAGATCAACATTTGTTATTAAGATGGATTTGTGGATTTCTTAGTCAAGAGTGTTTGAAGAAGGTTATGGTGTCTTCTCATGAGTTTCGGGTAGGAGTGGATTGATTTTAGGCGTTATTCGTGTGGTTTTATGTTCGGTTTTGCTTTCGAATCACAATAATGATAGTATGTTTCATTTGCTATTTATTTTTGCAATTCTGATGATAATTATAATAATATTTGATTAGCTTTGTTCAGAAGTGCGTTGAAACAGTAGAACTATTGTTGTTTTATGTTATAGTATAACTAGTTCCTTTCCCATGTATTTAGTAATGCTTTCTTAAATACTCTTATGCACCAATCTGTGGTTGCACAATTTTTATTGACGTACAAGAAAATCCTATTTACTTGATCATGTTACCTTGATTTTACTTTTTTTTATCCATCAAACATGACGTTTCTTGTTGTTCGTCTGGTTACTTTCATTCCACCACTGTAATTTGATTATTGATTCTTATTAAGTGGATACGAGTTGTTTCGTGGTCCTTACAACTGGTTTCCTTGTCTTAATGGTCTATAATGGTTTCTGTATATCGACAGTTGTTATTAAGATGGATTTGTGGATTTCTTAGGCAAGAGTGTTCGAAGAAGGTTATGGGGTCTTCTCATGAGTTTCGGGTAGGAGTGGATAGATTTTAGGAGTTATTCGTGTAGTTTTATGTTCGGTTTTGCTTTCGAATCACAATAATGATAGTATGTTCCATTTGCTATTTATTGTTGCAATTATGATGATAATTATAATCATATTTGATTAGCTTTGTTCAGAAGTGCGTTCAAACAGTAGAACTATTGTTGTTTTATGTTTTAGTATAACTAGTTCCTTTCCCATGTATTTAGTAATGCTTTCTTAAATACTCTTATGCACCAATCTGTGGTTGCATAATTTTTATTGACGTACAAGAAAATCCTATTTACTTGATCATGTTACCTTGATTTCACTTTTTTTTTATCCATCAAACATGACGTTTCTTGTTGTTCGTCTGGTTACTTTCATTCCACCACTGTAATTTGATTATTGATTCTTATTAAGTGGATACGAGTTGTTTCGTGGTCCTTACAACTGGTTTCCTTGTCTTAATGGTCTATAATGGTTTCTTTATATCGACAGTTGTTATTAAGATGGATTTGTGGATTTCTTAGGCAAGGGTGTTCGAAGAAGGTTATGGGGTCTTCTCATGAGTTTCGGGTAGGAGTGGATAGATTTTAGGAGTTATTCGTGTAGTTTTATGTTCGGTTTTGCTTTCGAATCACAATAATGATAGTTTGTTCCATTTGCTATTTATTGTTGCAATTCTGATGATAATTATAATCATATTTGATTAGCTTTGTTCAGAAGTGCGTTCAAACAGTAGAACTATTGTTGTTTTATGTTTTAGTATAACTAGTTCCTTTCCCATGTATTTAGTAATGCTTTCTTAAATACTCTTATGCACCAATCTGTGGTTGCATAATTTTTATTGACGTACAAGAAAATCCTATTTACTTGATCATGTTACCTTGATTTCACTTTTTTTTATCCATCAAACATGACGTTTCTTGTTGTTCGTCTGGTTACTTTCATTCCACCACTGTAATTTGATTATTGATTCTTATTAAGTGGATACGAGTTGTTTCGTGGTCCTTACAACTGGTTTCCTTGTCTTAATGGTCAATAATGGTTTCTGTATATCAACAGTTGTTATTAAGATGGATTTGTGGATTTCTTAGGCAAGAGTGTTCGAAGAAGGTTATGGGGTCTTCTCATGAGTTTCGGGTAGGAGTGGATTGATTTTAGGAGTTATTCGTGTGGTTTTATGTTCGGTTTTGCTTTCGAATCACAATAATGATAGTATGTTCCATTTGCTATTTATTGTTGCAATTCTGATGATAATTATAATCATATTTGATTAGCTTTGTTCAGAAGTGCGTTCAAACAGTAGAACTATTGTTGTTTTATGTTTTAGTATAACTTGTTCCTTTCCCATGTGTTTAGTAATGCTTTCTTAAATACTCTTATGCACCAATCTGTGGTTGCATAATTTTTATTAACGTACAAGAAAATCCTATTTACTTGATCACGTTACATTGATTTCACTTCTTTTTTATCCATCAATCATTACGTTTCTTGTTGTTCGTCTGGTTACTTTCATTCCACCATTGTAGTTTGATTATTGCTTCTTATTAAGTGGATACGAGTAGTTTCGTGGTCCTTACAACTGGTTTCCTTGTCTTAATGGTCAATAATGGTTTCTGTAGATCAACATTTGTTATTAAGATGGATTTGTGGATTTCTTAGTCATGAGTGTTCGAAGAAGGTTATGGGGTCTTCTCATGAGTGTCGGGTAGGAGTGGATTGATTTTAGGAGTTATTCGTGTGGTTTTATGTTCGGTTTTGCTTTCGAATCACAATAATGATAGTATGTTTCATTTGCTATTTATTGTTGCAATTCTGATGATAATTATAATCATATTTGATTAGCTTTGTTCAGAAGTGCGTTCAAAGAGTAGAACTATTGTTGTTTTATGTTTTAGTATAACTAGTTCCTTTCCCATGTATTTAGTAATGCTTTCTTAAATACTCTTATGCACCAATCTGTGGTTGCATAATTTTTATTGACGTACAAGAAAATCCTATTTACTTGATCATGTTACATTGATTTCACTTTTTTTTTATCCATCAAACATGACGTTTCTTGTTGTTCGTCTGGTTACTTTCATTCCAACACTGTAATTTGATTATTGATTCTTATTAAGTGGATACGAGTTGTTTCGTGATCCTTAGAACTGGTTTCCTTGTCTTAGTGGTCTATAATGGTTTCTGTATATCGACAGTTGTTATTAAGATGGATTTGTGGATTTCTTAGGCAAGAGTGTTCGAAGAAGGTTATGGGGTCTTCTCATGAGTTTCGGGTAGGAGTGGATTAATTTTAGGAGTTATTAGTGTGGTTTTATGTTCGGTTTTGCTTTCGAATCACAATAATGATAGTATATTCCATTTGCTATTTATTGTTGCAATTCTGATGATAATTATAATCATATTTGATTAGCTTTGTTCAGAAGTGCGTTCAGACAGTAGAACTATTGTTGTTTCATGTTTTAGTATAACTAGTTCCTTTCCCATGTATTTAGTAATGCTTTCTTAAATACTCTTACGCACCAATCTGTGGTTGCATAATTTTTATTGACGTATAAGAAAATCCTATTTACTTGATCATGTTACCTTGATTTCACTTTTTTTTTATCCATCAAACATGACGTTTCTTGTTGTTCGTCTGGTTACTTTCATTCCACCACTGTAATTTGATTATTGATTCTTATTAAGTGGATACGAGTTGTTTCGTGGTCCTTACAACTGGTTTCCTTGTCTTAATGGTCAATAATGGTTTCTGTATATCAACAGTTGTTATTAAGATGGATTTGTGGATTTCTTAGGCAAGAGTGTTCGAAGAAGGTTATGGGGTCTTCTTATGAGTTTCGGGTAGGAGTGGAATGATTTTAGGAGTTATTCGTGTGGTTTTATGTTCGGTTTTGCTTTCGAATCACAATAATGATAGTATGTTCCATTTGCTATTTATTGTTGCAATTCTGATGATAATTATAATCATATTTGATTAGCTTTGTTCAGAAGTGCGTTCAAACAGTAGAACTATTGTTGTTTTATGTTTTAGTATAACTAGTTCCTTTCCCATGTATTTAGTAATGCTTTCTTAAATACTCTTATGCACCAATCTGTGGTTGCATAATTTTTATTAACGTACAAGAAAATCCTATTTACTTGATCATGTTACATTGATTTCACTTCTTTTTTATCCATCAATCATTACGTTTCTTGTTGTTCGTCTGGTTACTTTCATTCCACCATTGTAATTTGATTATTGCTTCTTATTAAGTGGATACGAGTAGTTTCGTGGTCCTTACAACTGGTTTCCTTGTCTTAATGGTCAATAATGGTTTCTGTAGATCAACATTTGTTATTAAGATGGATTTGTGGATTTCTTAGTCATGAGTGTTCGAAGAAGGTTATGGGGTCTTCTCATGAGTGTCGAGTAGGAGTGGATTGATTTTAGGAGTTATTCGTGTGGTTTTATGTTCGGTTTTGCTTTCGAATCACAATAATGATAGTATGTTTCATTTGCTATTTATTGTTGCAATTCTGATGATAATTATAATCATATTTGATTAGCTTTGTTCAGAAGTGCGTTCAAATAGTAGAACTATTGTTGTTTTATGTTTTAGTATAACTAATTCCTTTCCCATGTATTTAGTAATGCTTTCTTAAATACTCTTATGCACCAATCTGTGGTTGCATAATTTTTATTGACGTACAAGAAAATCCTATTTACTTGATCATGTTACATTGATTTCACTTTTTTTTTATCCATCAAACATGACGGTTCTTGTTGTTCATCTGGTTACTTTCATTCCAACACTGTAATTTGATTATTGATTCTTATTAAGTGGATACGAGTTGTTTCGTGATCCTTAGAACTGGTTTCCTTGTCTTAATGGTCTATAATGGTTTCTGTATATCGACAGTTGTTATTAAGATGGATTTGTGGATTTCTTAGGCAAGAGTGTTCGAAGAAGGTTATGGGGTCTTCTCATGAGTTTCGGGTAGGAGTGGATTCATTTTAGGAGTTATTCGTGTGGTTTTATGTTCGGTTTTGCTTTCGAATCACAATAATGATAGTATATTCCATTTGCTATTTATTGTTGCAATTCTGATGATAATTATAATTATATTTGATTAGCTTTGTTCAGAAGTGCGTTCAAACAGTAGAACTATTGTTGTTTTATGTTTTAGTATAACTAGTTCCTTTCCCATGTATTTAGTAATGCTTTCTTAAATACTCTTATGCACCAATCTGTAGTTGCATAATTTTGATTGACGTACAAGAAAATCCTATTTACTTGATCATGTTACATTGATTTCACTTCTTTTTGATCCATCAATCATTACGTTTCTTGTTGTTCGTCTGGTTACTTTCATTCCACCATTGTAATTTGTTTATTTCTTCTTATTAAGTGGATACGAGTAGTTTCGTGGTCCTTACAACTGGTTTTCTTGTCTTAATGGTCAATAATGGTTTCTGTAGATCAACATTTGTTATTAAGATGGATTTGTGGATTTCTTAGTCAAGAGTGTTTGAAGAAGGTTATGGTGTCTTCTCATGAGTTTCGGGTAGGAGTGGATTGATTTTAGGAGTTATTCGTGTGGTTTTATGTTCGGTTTTGCTTTCGAATCACAATAATGATAGTATGTTTCATTTGCTATTTATTTTTGCAATTCTGATGATAATTATAATAATATTTGATTAGCTTTGTTCAGAAGTGCGTTCAAACAGTAGAACTATTGTTGTTTTATGTTATAGTATAACTAGTTCCTTTCCCATGTATTTAGTAATGCTTTCTTAAATACTCTTATGCACCAATCTGTGGTTGCATAATTTTTATTGACGTACAAGAAAATCCTATTTACTTGATCATGTTACCTTGATTTTACTTTTTTTTTATCCATCAAACATGACGTTTCTTGTTGTTCGTCTGGTTACTTTCATTCCACCACTGTAATTTGATTATTGATTCTTATTAAGTGGATACGAGTTGTTTCGTGGTCCTTACAACTGGTTTCCTTGTCTTAATGGTCTATAATGGTTTCTGTATATCGACAGTTGTTATTAAGATGGATTTGTGGATTTCTTAGGCAAGAGTGTTCGAAGAAGGTTATGGGGTCTTCTCATGAGTTTCGGGTAGGAGTGGATAGATTTTAGGAGTTATTCGTGTAGTTTTATGTTCGGTTTTGCTTTCGAATCACAATAATGATAGTATGTTCCATTTGCTATTTATTGTTGCAATTCTGATGATAATTATAATCATGTTTGATTAGCTTTGTTCAGAAGTGCGTTCAAACACTAGAACTATTGTTGTTTTATGTTTTAGTATAACTAGTTCCTTTCCCATGTATTTAGTAATGCTTTCTTAAATACTCTTATGCACCAATCTGTGGTTGCATAATTTTTATTAACGTACAAGAAAATCCTATTTACTTGATCATGTTACCCTGATTTCACTTTTTTTTTATCCATCAAACATGACGTTTCTTGTTGTTCGTCTGGTTAATTTCATTCCACCACTGTAATTTGATTATTGATTCTTTTTAAGTGGATACGAGTTGTTTCGTGGTCCTTACAACTGGTTTTCTTGTCTTAATGGTCAATAATGGTTTCTGTATATCAATAGTTGTTATTAAGATGGATTTGTGGATTTCTTAGGCAAGAGTGTTCGAAGAAGGTTATGGGGTCTTCTCATGAGTTTCGGGTAGGAGTGGATTGATTTTAGGAGTTATTCGTGTGGTTTTATGTTCGGTTTTGCTTTCGAATCACAATAATGATAGTATGTTCCATTTGCTATTTATTGTTGCAATTCTGATGATAATTATAATCATATTTGATTAGCTTTGTTCAGAAGTGCGTTCAAACAGTAGAACTATTGTTGTTTTATGTTTTAGTATAACTAGTTCCTTTCCCATGTATTTAGTAATGCTTTCTTAAATACTCTTATGCACCAATCTGTAGTTGCATAATTTTGATTGACGTACAAGAAAATCCTATTTACTTGATCATGTTACATTGATTTCACTTGTTTTTGATCCATCAATCATTACGTTTCTTGTTGTTCGTCTGGTTACTTTCATTCCACCATTGTAATTTGATTATTTCTTCTTATTAAGTGGATACGAGTAGTTTCGTGGTCCTTACAACTGGTTTCCTTGTCTTAATGGTCAATAATGGTTTCTGTAGATCAACATTTGTTATTAAGATGGATTTGTGGATTTCTTAGTCAAGAGTGTTTGAAGAAGGTTATGGGTCTTCTCATGAGTTTCGGGTAGGAGTGGATTGATTTTAGGAGTTATTCGTGTGGTTTATGTTCGGTTTTGCTTTCGAATCACAATAATGATAGTATGTTTCATTTGCTATTTATTTTTGCAATTCTGATGATAATTATAATAATATTTGATTAGCTTTGTTCAGAAGTGCGTTCAAACAGTAGAACTATTGTTGTTTTATGTTATACTATAACTAGTTCCTTTCCCATGTATTTAGTAATGCTTTCTTAAATACTCTTATGCACCAATCTGTGGTTGCACAATTTTTATTGACGTACAAGAAAATCCTATTTACTTAATCATGTTACCTTGATTTTACTTTTTTTTTATCCATCAAACATGACGTTTCTTGTTGTTCGTCTGGTTACTTTCATTCCACCACTGTAATTTGATTATTGATTCTTATTAAGTGGATACGAGTTGTTTCGTGGTCCTTACAACTGGTTTCCTTGTCTTAATGGTCTATAATTGTTTCTGTATATCGACAGTTGTTATTAAGATGGATTTGTGGATTTCTTAGGCAAGAGTGTTCGAAGAACGTTATGGGGTCTTCTCATGAGTTTCGGGTAGGAGTGGATAGATTTTAGGATTTATTCGTGTAGTTTTATGTTCGGTTTTGCTTTCGAATCACAATAATGATAGTATGTTCCATTTGCTATTTATTGTTGCAATTCTGATGATAATTATAATCATATTTGATTAGCTTTGTTCAGAAGTGCGTTCAAACAGTAGAACTATTGTTGTTTTATGTTTTAGTATAACTAGTTCCTTTCCCATGTATTTAGTAATGCTTTCTTAAATACTCTTATGCACCAATCTGTCGTTGTATAATTTTTATTGACGTACAAGAAAATCCTATTTACTTGATCATGTTACCTTGATTTCACTTTTTTTTTATCCATCAAACATGACGTTTCTTGTTGTTCGTCTGGTTACTTTCATTCCACCACTGTAATTTGATTATTGATTCTTATTAAGTGGATACGAGTTGTTTCGTGGTCCTTACAACTGGTTTCCTTGTCTTAATGGTCAATAATGGTTTCTGTATATCAACAGTTGTTATTAAGATGGATTTGTGGATTTCTTAGGCAAGAGTGTTCGAAGAAGGTTATGGGGTCTTCTCATGAGTTCGGGTAGGAGTGGATTGATTTTAGGAGTTATTCGTGTGGTTATATGTTCGGTTTTGCTTTCGAATCACAATAATGATAGTATGTTCCATTTGCTATTTATTGTTGCAATTCTGATGATAATTATAATCATATTTGATTAGCTTTGTTCAGAAGTGCGTTCAAACAGTAGAACTATTGTTGTTTTATGTTTTAGTATAACTAGTTCCTTTCCCATGTATTTAGTAATGCTTTCTTAAATACTCTTATGCACCAATCTGTGGTTGCATAATTTTATTACGTACAAGAAAATCCTATTTACTTGATCATGTTACATTGATTTCACTTCTTTTTGATCCATCAATCATTACGTTTCTTGTTGTTCGTCTGGTTACTTTCATTCCACCATTGTAATTTGATTATTGCTTCTTATTAAGTGGATACGAGTAGTTTCGTGGTCCTTACAACTGGTTTCCTTGTCTTAATGGTCAATAATAGTTTCTGTAGATCAGCATTTGTTATTAAGATGGATTTGTGGATTTCTTAGTCAAGAGTGTTCGAAGAAGGTTATGGGGTCTTCTCATGAGTGTCGGGTAGGAGTGGATTGATTTTAGGAGTTATTCGTGTGGTTTTATGTTCGGTTTTGCTTTCGAATCACAATAATGATAGTATGTTTCATTTGCTATTTATTGTTGCAATTCTGATGATAATTATAATCATATTTGATTAGCTTTGTTCAGAAGTGCGTTCAAATAGTAGAACTATTGTTGTTTTATGTTTTTGTATAACTAGTTCCTTTCCCATGTATTTAGTAATGCTTTCTTAAATACTCTTATGCACCAATCTGTGGTTGCATAATTTTTATTGACGTACAAGAAAATCCTATTTACTTGATCATGTTACCTTGATTTCAGTTTTTTTTTATCCATCAAACATGACGTTTCTTGTTGTTCGTCTGGTTACTTTCATTCCACCACTGTAATTTGATTATTGATTCTTATTAAGTGGATACGAGTTGTTTCGTGGTCCTTACAACTGGTTTCCTTGTCTTAATGGTCATAATAATGGTTTCTGTAAGAAGGTTATGGGGTCTTCTCATGAGTTTCGGGTAGGAGTGGATTGATTTTAGGAGTTATTCGTGTGTTTTATGTTCGGTTTTGCTTTCGAATCACAATAATGATAGTATGTTCCATTTGCTATTTATTGTTGCAATTCTGATGATAATTATAATCATATTTGATTAGCTTTGTTCAGAAGTGCGTTCAAACAGTAGAACTATTGTTGTTTTATGTTTTAGTATAACTAGTTCCTTTCCCATGTATTTAGTAATGCTTTCTTAAATACTCTTATGCACCAATCTGTGGTTGCATAATTTTTATTGACGTACAAGAAAATCCTATTTACTTGATCATGTTACCTTGATTTCATTTTTTTTTATCCATCAAACATGACGTTTCTTGTTGTTCGTCTAGTTACTTTCATTCCACCACTGTAATTTGATTTTTGATTCTTATTAAGTGGATACGAGTTGTTTCGTGGTCCTTACAACTGGTTTTCTTGTCTTAATGGTCAATAATGGTTTCTGTATATCAACAGTTGTTATTAAGATGGATTTGTGGATTTTTTAGGCAAGAGTGTTTGAAGAAGGTTATGGGGTCTTCTCATGAGTTTTGGGTAGGAGTGGATTGATTTTAGGAGTTATTCGTGTGGTTTTATATTCGGTTTTGCTTTCGAATCACAATAATGATAGTATGTTCCATTTGCTATTTATTGTTGCAATTCTGATGATAATTATAATCATATTTGATTAGCTTTGTTCAGAAGTGCGTTCAAACAGTAGAACTATTGTTGTTTTATGTTTTAGTATAACTAGTTCCTTTCCCATGTATTTAGTAATGCTTTCTTAAATACTCTTATGCACCAATCTGTAGTTGCATAATTTTGATTGACGTACAAGAAAATCCTATTTACTTGATCATGTTACATTGATTTCACTTCTTTTTGATCCATCAATCATTACGTTTCTTGTTGTTCGTCTGGTTACTTTCATTCCACCATTGTAATTTGATTATTGCTTCTTATTAAGTGGATACGAGTAGTTTCGTGGTCCTTACAACTGGTTTCCTTGTCTTAATGGTCAATAATGGTTTCTGTAGATCAACATTTGTTATTAAGATGGATTTGTGGATTTCTTAGGCAAGAGTGTTCGAAGAAGGTTATGGGGTCTTCTCATGAGTTTCGGGTAGGAGTGGATTGATTTTAGGAGTTATTCGTGTGGTTTTATGTTCGGTTTTGCTTTCGAATCACAATAATGATAGTATGTTTCATTTGCTATTTATTTTTGCAATTCTGATGATAATTATAATAATATTTGATTAGCTTTGTTCAGAAGTGCGTTCAAACAGTAGAACTATTGTTGTTTTATGTTATAGTATAACTAGTTCCTTTCCCATGTATTTAGTAATGCTTTCTTAAATACTCTTATGCACCAATCTGTAGTTGCATAATTTTGATTGACGTACAAGAAAATCCTATTTACTTGATCATGTTACTTTGATTTACTTTTTTTTATCCATCAAACATTACGTTTCTTGTTGTTCGTCTGGTTACTTTCATTCCACCACTGTAATTTGATTATTGATTCTTATTAAGTGGATACGAGTTGTTTCGTGGTCCTTACAACTGGTTTCCTTGTCTTAATGGTCAATAATGGTTTCTGTATATCCAGTTGTTATTAAGATGGATTTGTGGATTTCTTAGGCAAGAGTGTTCGAAGAAGGTTATGGGTCTTCTCATGAGTTTCGGGTAGGAGTGGATTGATTTTAGGAGTTATTCGTGTGTTTTATGTTCGGTTTTGCTTTCGAATCACAATAATGATAGTATGTTCCATTTGCGATTTATTGTTGCAATTCTGATGATAATTATAATCATATTGATTAGCTTTGTTCAGAAGTGCGTTCAAACAGTAGAACTATTGTTGTTTTATGTTTTAGTATAACTAGTTCCTTTCCCATGTATTTAGTAATGCTTTCTTAAATACTCTTATGCACGAATCTGTGGTTGCATAATTTTTATTAACGTACAAGAAAATCCTATTTACTTGATCATGTTACATTGATTTCACTTCTTTTTGATCCATCAAACATTACGTTTCTTGTTGTTCGTCTGGTTACTTTCATTCCACCACTGTAATTTGATTATTGATTCTTATTAAGTGGATACGAGTAGTTTCGTGGTCCTTACAACTGGTTTTCTTGTCTTAATGGTCAATAATGGTTTCTGTAGATCAACATTTGTTATTAAGATGGATTTGTGGATTTTTTAGGCAAGAGTGTTCGAAGAAGGTTATGGGGTCTTCTCATGAGTTTCGGGTAGGAGTGGATTGATTTTAGGAGTTATTCGTGTGGTTATATGTTCGGTTTTGCTTTCGAATCACAATAATGATAGTATGTTCCATTTGCGATTTATTGTTGCAATTCTGATGATAATTATAATCATATCTGATTAGCTTTGTTCAGAAGTGCGTTCAAACAGTAGAACTATAGTTGTTTTATGTTTTAGTATAACTAGTTCCTTTCCCATGTATTTAGTAATGCTTTCTTAAATACTCTTATGCACCAATCTGTAGTTGCATAATTTTTATTGACGTACAAGAAAATCCTATTTACTTGATCATGTTACCTTGATTTCACTTTTTTTTATCCATCAAACATTACGTTTCTTGTTGTTCATCTGGTTACTTTCATTCCACCACTGTAATTTGATTATTGATTCTTATTAAGTGGATACGAGTAGTTTCGTGGTCCTTACAACTGGTTTCCTTGTCTTAATGGTCAATAATGGTTTCTGTATATCAACAGTTGTTATTAAGATGGATTTGTGGATTTCTTAGGCAAGAGTGTTCGAAGAAGGTTATGGGGTCTTCTCATGAGTTCGGGTAGGAGTGGATTGATTTTAGGAGTTATTCGTGTGGTTATATGTTCGGTTTTGCTTTCGAATCACAATAATGATACTATGTTCCATTTGCGATTTATTGTTGCAATTCTGATGATAATTATAATCATATCTGATTAGCTTTGTTCAGAAGTGCGTTCAAACAGTAGAACTATTGTTGTTTTATGTTTTAGTATAACTAGTTCCTTTCCCATGTATTTAGTAATGCTTTCTTAAATACTCTTATGCACCAATCTGTAGTTGCATAATTTTGATTGACGTACAAGAAAATCCTATTTACTTGATCATGTTACATTGATTTCACTTCTTTTTGATCCATCAAACATTACGTTTCTTGTTGTTCGTCCGGTTACTTTCATTCCACCACTGTAATTTGATTATTGATTCTTATTAAGTGGATACGAGTAGTTTCGTGGTCCTTACAACTGGTTTTCTTGTCTTAATGGTCAATAATGGTTTCCGTAGATCAACATTTGTTATTAAGATGGATTTGTGGATTTCTTAGGCAAGAGTGTTCGAAGAAGGTTATGGGGTCTTCTCATGAGTTCGGGTAGGAGTGGATTGATTTTAGGAGTTATTCGTGTGGTTATATGTTCGGTTTTGCTTTCGAATCACAATAATGATAGTATGTTCCATTTGCGATTTATTGCTTCAATTCTGATGATAATTATAATCATATCTGATTAGCTTTGTTCTGAAGTGCGTTCAAACAGTAGAACTATAGTTGTTTTATGTTTTAGTATAACTAGTTTCTCTTTCCATGTATTTAGTAATGCTTTCTTAAATACTCTTATGCACCAATCTGTAGTTGCATAATTTTGATTGACGTACAAGAAAATCCTATTTACTTGATCATGTTACCTTGATTTCACTTTTTTTTTATCCATCAAACATTACGTTTCTTGTTGTTCGTCTGGTTACTTTCATTCCACCACTGTAATTTGATTATTGATTCTTATTAAGTGGATACGAGTAGTTTCGTGGTCCTTACAACTGGTTTCCTTGTCTTGATGGTCAATAATGGTTTCTGTAGATCAACAGTTGTTATTAAGATGGATTTGTGGATTTCTTAGGCAAGAGTGTTCGAAGAAGGTTATGGGGTCTTCTCATGAGTTTCGGGTAGGAGTGGATTGATTTTAGGAGTTATTCGTGTGGTTTTATGTTCGGTTTTGCTTTCGAATCACAATAATGATAGTATGTTCCATTTGCGATTTATTGTTGCAATTCTGATGATAATTATAATCATATCTGATTAGCTTTGTTCAGAAGTGCGTTCAAACAGTAGAACTATAGTTGTTTTATGTTTTAGTATAACTAGTTCCTTTCCCATGTATTTAGTAATGCTTTCTTAAATACTCTTATGCACCAATCTGTGGTTCCATAATTTTTATTGACGTACAAGAAAATCCTATTTACTTGATCATGTTTCCTTGATTTCACTTTTTTTTATCCATCAAACATTACGTTTCTTGTTGTTCATCTGGTTACTTTCATTCCACCACTGTAATTTGATTATTGATTCTTATTAAGTGGATACGAGTAGTTTCGTGGTCCTTACAACTGGTTTTCTTGTCTTAATGGTCAATAATGGTTTCTGTAGATCAACATTTGTTATTAAGATGGATTTGTGGATTTCTTAGGCAAGAGTGTTCGAAGAAGGTTATGGGGTCTTCTGATGAGTTTCGGGTAGGAGTGGATTGATTTTAGGAGTTATTCGTGTGGTTATATGTTCGGTTTTGCTTTCGAATCACAATAATGATACTATGTTCCATTTGCGATTTATTGTTGCAATTCTGATGATAATTATAATCATATCTGATTAGCTTTGTTCAGAAGTGCGTTCAAACAATAGAAATATAGTTGTTTTATGTTTTAGTATAACTAGTTTCTTTTCCCATGTATTTAGTAATGCTTTCTTAAATACTCTTATGCACCAATCTGTAGTTGCATAATTTTGATTGACGTACAAGAAAATCCTATTTACTTGATCATGTTACCTTGATTTCACTTTTTTTTGATCCATCAAACATTACGTTTCTTGTTGTTCGTCTAGTTACTTTCATTCCACCACTGTAATTTGATTATTGATTCTTATTAAGTGGATACGAGTTGTTTCGTGGTCCTTACAACTGGTTTCCTTGTCTTAATGGTCAATAATGGTTTCTGTATATCAACAGTTGTTATTAAGATGGATTTGTGGATTTCTTAGGCAAGAGTGTTCGAAGAAGGTTATGGGGTCTTCTCATGAGTTTCGGGTAGGAGTGGATTGATTTTAGGAGTTATTCGTGTGGTTTTATGTTCGGTTTTGCTTTCGAATCACAATAATGATAGTATGTTCCATTTGCGATTTATTGTTGCAATTCTGATGATAATTATAATCATATCTGATTAGCTTTGTTCAGAAGTGCGTTCAAACAGTAGAACTATAGTTGTTTTATGTTTTAGTATAACTAGTTCCTTTCCCATGTATTAGTAATGCTTTCTTAAATACTCTTATGCACCAATCTGTATTGCATAATTTTGATTGACGTACA
Source organism: Flaveria robusta (assembly GCA_025506415.1). Lineage (NCBI taxonomy): Eukaryota > Viridiplantae > Streptophyta > Magnoliopsida > Asterales > Asteraceae > Flaveria > Flaveria robusta. Next base: position 60,308 of record JACCIZ010000235.1, read on the forward strand.
AGAAAATCCTATTTACTTGATCATGTTACTTGATTTCACTTTTTTTTGATCCATCAAACATTACGTTTCTTGTTGTTCGTCTGTTTACTTTCATTCCACCACTGTAATTTGATTATTGATTCTTATTAAGTGGATACGAGTTTTTCGTGGTCCTTACAACTGGTTTCCTTGTCTTAATGGTCAATATGGTTTCTGTATATCACAGTTGTTATTAAGATGGATTTGTGGATTTCTTAGGCAAGAGTGTTCGAAGAAGGTTATGGGGTCTTCTGATGAGTTTTCGGTAGGAGTGGATTGATTTAGGAGTTATTCGTGTGGTTATGTTCGGTTTTGCTTTCGAATCACAATAATGATACTATTTACATTTGCGATTTATTGTTGCAATTCTGATGATAATTATAATCATATCTGATTAGCTTTCTTCAGAAGTGCGTTCAAACAATAGAATTATAGTTGTTTTATGTTTTAGTATAACTAGTTCTTTCCATGTATTTAGTAATGCTTTCTTAAACTCTTATGCACCAATCTGTAGTTGCATAATTTTTATTGACGTACAAGAAAATCCTATTTACTTGATCATGTTACCTTGATTTCACTTTTTTTTGATCCATCAAACATTACGTTTCTTGTTGTTCGTCTAGTTACTTTCATTCCACCACTGTAATTTGATTATTGATTCTTATTAAGTGGATATGAGTTGTTTCGTGGTCCTCACAACTGGTTTTCTTGTCCTAATGGTCAATAATGGTTTCTGTATATCAATAGTTGTTATTAAGATGGATTTGTGGATTTCTTAGGCAAGAGTGTTTGAAGAAGGTTATGGGGTCTTCTCATGAGTTTCGGGTAGGAGTGGATTGATTTTAGGAGTTATTCGTGTGGTTTTATGTTCGGTTTTGCTTTCGAATCACAATAATGATAGTATGTTCCATTTGCGATTTATTGTTGCAATTCTGATGATAATTATAATCATATCTGATTAGCTTTGTTTAGAAGTGTGTTCAAACAGTAGAACTATAGTTGTTTTATGTTTTAGTATAACAAGTTTCTTTACCATGTATTTAGTAATGCTTTCTTAAATACTCTTATGCACCAATCTGTAGTTGCATAATTTTGATTGACGTACAAGAAAATCCTATTTAATTGATCATGTTACATTGATTTCACTTCTTTTTGATCCGTCAAACATTACGTTTCTTGTTGTTCGTCTGGTTACTTTCATTCCACCACTGTAATTTGATTATTGATTCTTATTAAGTGGATACGAGTAGTTTCGTGGTC